>JAJPUD010014693.1:0-40065 GCA_023553655.1 Myrmecobius fasciatus
TGCCCCCCCGCGGAGCCTCTGAGCGGCTCACTTCAAACACATACATCCCCCCTATTCCGGCCAAACACCTTCTCTCAGCCCCACGCCAGTCCCTTCCAGTGCAGCAGGACGTTCCTGAAAGCCTCATCCCAAGACCCAGTCACCCCCATTGGTTCAAGTATCCCATCGGTACTCGCTATAGCAGCAGCTAGTATCCCCTACGTCCTGACCCGTAGTCCCACCATTTCCACTGACATTCCAACATACTGTCACAAACAACACTGTAGGATCTGCCCGCAAAGCCTTACCTTATTTATCCCCCTCCCACTCCAGAACTAACCTACAGTCCCCCTCCTCCATCTTTTCCCCAACCCACTCTCTGGTCCCACTAAACATCACTAGGCACGTTACAATTCCCAGATAACACCAGTTGAGCCATGAGATACAAGGTTTCTGACGAGTGACTGATTTCAGTGCCTCCTCAAATGATTTTATACTTACTTAAATCCTCTAGCTTTGCGGCAGAATAGTAGCTTCTTAAGGACAGGCTTTGCTTTTCCCTCTTTTGCATCCCAGGTACCTAGCACAGTATCTTATGCTTGCTGAATTGAATGAGAACACCCTTGATCCTAGCACTTTTGATTATCTTCTAAAGTCCTCATCACCAACCCTGTTGCATCCCAACAGCTCAATTTCTGCCCCTGAGTCCCTTTAATAATGTACACCAAAATATTCCTGTCCTAAAAGATTCTTTTTCCCCCTTTCTCTCCTATTATTTTGCCCTACCAATCCTACAATTTCTCAAGGAAGACCCTCTGTAATCCCTAAATTCGACATAATGCTGATCTTGGAAGTCAGGAAAACTTGGATTCAAATCCTATTTCATATACTTAGTAGGTGGATAAATATTTAACCTCTTTGAGGTTGTTTCCTTGTCTGTAAAATGAGGATATGGCTGTGAAACTCAAATAAAATAATGTGCCTAAAACATTTTGCAAAACTTAAAGCACCAATTATTATTGGCCAATTATTATTAATCTTAGGTCCATAATTGAAGTTGAAATGGCCCTTTTCTCTTGCTGCTCTTTTGATCCAGTTTCCATCCTCATTGCATTTTCTGGACATGGAATGAAAAAATAGATTGTAAACAGCAATTAATACAATGCTTTATCCATAGTAGGCACTCAATAGATATAGTAGTAACTAAATGAGGAAATCAATGAGTGAATGAATGACTGCTTCATGACTTTGGCCTGCCCTGTCACCAGGAATCATGGGGGTGGCTAAGCCTACAGACATTCTGTCACACAGATATAGTGCTAGCTCCTCAAACTTGGGCTCTCTCCTCTTTTTCTCTTTCTTTATCTGCCTCTAAAAACTTTCCTCCAGCTTGTCCTCATCCTCCCAGGTCTCTTTCTTCAAGAAATCCATCGCCCTATCCCTCAAAGGATCCCGGTCAGCCCTTCCTGCTCCCATCTCTTCTAGGGAATCTCTTTGTGAGCAAAAGAGGCCTGCTGTCTCTTCCCCTAGTTGGCCCCATCAGTGCTTGTTTATTAATTATGCTAATAACAACAGCAGGGCAAGCAGCAGTCCCAGATGCCTGCTTCGGGCGCCCCCAGGCGGTGGCCCCAGGGGAGGCCAAGCAACCCTCTGAGAAAAAATTGGCAAGGAGGGTCTGCATTCTCCAGCTGGCTGAACACATCTTGCCAACTTTCTTGTGCAAGATCTCTTCTAGAACCCTGACCTAAAGGGAAAGACCTACTTCTTCTCAGGAATTTCGGCCTCCAACCTGAGGATTGGTTAAAATAAAGAACAGAGTCTGAGGGAAGGAAGCAACAAGGAGGAGTAAAAGTAGGATTGTAGGTTAGAAACTATCAATAGCACAAGGCAGCTAGGTAGTGCAGGGGATAGAGCGCCAACCCTGGATTCAGGAGGACCTGAGTTCAAATCTGGTCTCAGACACTTAACATTCCCTAGCTGTGTGACCCTGGGCAAGTCACTTAACCCACATTGCCTCAGCAAAAGAAAAAACAAAACAAAAAAACTGTCCATAGCAGGAGCAAAACTCCATCCTGCTTACTTTTCAAAGCATATCTACACTCTTACCACCAATAACCAGTAGGGGTCTAATTTCTATCTTAAACCAAGATCAAAGTCAACAAGCATTTATTAAGTACTTACTGTATGCCAGGCATAGAGCTAAGCACTGGAAATACTTATGGTCCTTAAATCACCAGAAGAAGAATGGCTGACTTGGGTCCTTCCTCAAAATAGAGGTTACAGTAGGAATTTACCCAGGAAGGGAGAGAGAATTGTGTATTCTAAAGTTTAAAATTAAGATTAATTTAATCACAAAATATGTATATATACACATAATCTATTAATTACATTAAGTCATAGATCTATTCAATCCCCTTTCCCTGACTCTAGCTGACTTGCTGTCACCTTTGTATGGTGTCCAACCCACACCACAAATAATCCCCTACCTCTCACATTTTCTCTCTCACTCTACCCCTCCTGTTACTGAACTCAAGTATCAGCCTTTGCCACCACCCTCAGGAATATGATCTTATTATGCTACCTAAAAAGTGTCATTCATTACTTCTCCACTCTTCTCCATAAAAAGCCCTAAACCTGAAGATACCAACCTGAGGCACATAATCATTCTGCAAATCAGGATATGTTGGGTCCCATTTTGACCTTCCTAACTCTATTTGTCACTTTTTCCTTCCTCACCCCACCATAAAATTTAGCCCGTCTTTGCTGCTGAATCAGTTTGCATTTTTATTATTTCTTCAGTGAGCAGATCTGGAAATCCAATAATCCAGTTCTGCCCAAATTTATCAAGTAGCCTTCCATTTCTATGTGGAATCCTCTCCCTTTTATGCCTTAGCACTCTTTCCCAGGAATTTTTTTTTCTGTTCCTATAGTCTGTAGGGGATTAGTTTGTATTGGGGAGTGATTACCTGGTGAATACAAATGCAAAAGGTGTACCCACTTTACAGAGTGGGCGATAGGGCAAACATTAAATGTCTTTAAATAAAGCCATTTAATGTTCTGTGTGATTTTGTTTCATCAGCAAATGTAATATTCATTTGCCATGGTTTTTAGTGTCCAACCATCCTGGTCACTTTTCTCTAGAAACACTCCGGGTTGTCAACATTCTTGCTTATTGATGGCACCCAGAACTAAATCTATTTGTTAGATATGGTCTGCCTGAGCCAGAATACAGTGTGATACTTATTCTCCTTGGAGTGGCAGTACGGGTAGTAGATAGGACTGGACTTGGAGTCAGGAAAACTTGGGTTCAAATATTGCCTTAGTATTTATTATTAATTTTTTTCCACCTTAGGGAAGTCATGTAACCTTTCTGAGCCTTTTCATCTGTAAAATAAGTACAGTAGCATGTAACTCACAGAATTGTTACAAATGAGTAAATGAACAAATAAGTATTAGGTATTTACTATTGGCCAAGCCCTATGAAGCTAAGTCAAGACAGTTCCTATTTTCAAAGATCTTACCTTAAAACAGAAATAGACATTTTATATAGGATGTTTAAGCAGTAGTATTATTAGAAAAACATCTTCGGAGGAAGTTATTGGGTTGGGTATTTACAGGAGTTACTTTCCTATTACTGAAAGCAGAGGCAAGGCTGGATGCAGTGCCAATAATTGTTCTTTTTGAGAGAAAAAAAAGAAAAAGAAAGAAGGAGGGAGGAAGGAAGGAAGGAAGGAAAGAAGGAAGGAAGGAGAGAGAGAGAGAGAGAGAGAGAGAGAGAGAGAGAGAGAGAGAGAGAGAGAAGGAAGGAAGGAAAAATAATGGAGAGAGACCAATTGCTCCTTAGGGCAATGACTCTCAAACTTTTTACTCTCAAGATTCCTTTACCCTCTTAAAAATTACTGAGTAAAAAAAATTATTGAGTACCCCAAAAGAACTTTTGTTTACATGGGTTATATTTTTCTATATTTACCATGTTAGAAATTAAAACTGATAAATTTTAAAAATATGTATTGTCAAAGAAATTCACAAATTCATTAGAGATGCCTTATAACTGGATTTATTGCAAGAAAAATGAACATGTATCTGGACCTCCATTATTTACTAAATAATTTTCAGAATAACAATAATAATCCCATTGTATGTTGACATAAAGAACATACTTTATGAAAAATAACTATTTTCTACATCAAATTTATTGAGAAGCATTGTTTTATATATTTTTGCAAATCTCTTTATTCTTGACTTAATAGAACACAGCTGGATTCTCATATCTATTTTTGCTTTCAATTTCTTGAGATATGTTTTGATTAAAGAATATGAAGAAGGGGCAGCTAGGTGGCGCAGTGGTTAGAGCACCAGCCCTGAAGTCAGGAGGACCTGAGTTCAAATCTGATCTCAGACACTTCCTAGCTGTGTGACCCTGGGCAAGTCACTTAACCCCAATTGCCTCAGCAAAAAGCAAAAAAAAAAAAAAAAAAAAAGAATATGAAGAAAAGCCAATCTCACAAAGGTAGTTGGGAAAGAGAAGAGTATTCTAATAGGTAAATAACATCTTAGTTTTTTGAAGATATTTTGGACTTTAAAGACTTCCTAAAAGGGTCTCAGAGATGGTTCCTGACCTGTGCCCCCCACCTCTCATCCAGCCCTGGAAGTCCCTCAACCACCCTTGCAGAACCTGTGCCTTAAAACAAAGTATATACAATCCTAGTCTGCCACCCAGTGACATTGGACTCATTGCTGGTCTTCTTACAAGACATTCTATTTCTTTTCACTGTCTAATACATGCCTGGAATTATCTCCCTTCTCATCTCCACTCCCTGATTTCTCTGGCTTCCTTGAAATCTCAACTAAAATTTCATCTTCTCCAAAATCCTCTCTCTACCTACCTCTCCACTACCAGCAGTGATTTTCCTCTGTTGATTTTTTCTATTTTGCCCTATCAATATGTTGTTTATACGTATTGTTGTCTCCCCCATTAGACTATGTATGCCTTAAGAACAAGGACTGTTTTTGTTTTTCTTTGTATCTCCAGCATTTAGGAGAGTTTAGCACATTTGTAGGCACTTAAATTCTGGTTGAGCAACAGTTACTTACTAAATGTCAGAAGACGTTTAGAAGTTTACTCCCTGATTTAGAGCCAGCACAAATATTCTCCATTTCCCGTCAACTTTTACTGAATACTTGTGACAAGCCTTTTAAGTGGTTGTTGAGCAAGAAGTGAGTGTGTATACTAAAGGTTAGAAGGATAAACTCTTGCTTTTCGCTTGTTATGAGCCAAGCAAGAACTATTATGTCTCCTTATCTGGAGAGAGCCATAAAAGTAATATTAAGCTGCCTGTCGCCATTAGCTTTTCTTCCCACCTGGCTGCCATGTGGCCATGAGCACATGGTGCTTCTATTTCTATTGTATTGACTCTATCTTGATCTTGAGTGAAATAATATCAATGACAGAATGGATCATGTTATTACCTTGTAACATTTGAAAAATCAGAAGAAAAAGCATCAAAATTCCCCTCATAGCCAGAGTTGACAACTGCAGTAGCCAATTTAATGAGGAACCCAGTTTCAAAGTGACCTACATGACCTAGCAACCATGTGAACATGTACTGCAAGTAAGGAAACAACTAGTCCATTGTCTTTGCCATACCCAGACGTGAGCTTGGAGGAGGGGAAATGTTTTTGTAACAACTATTTTAAGTTTAAATCTACTTTCTCCAAGGACCTAGAGGAGAGAGGAAAGGATATTCCTGATATCTTATCAGTAAATAAATATCATCTTGTAAAAACTAATTGCTATTAATTGATTAAATGATATTAGGGAGATATAAATTGTGGATTAGTTCCACTCTGCAAGGGAATATAGTGAAGGTATCTTCTCATATTTCTGCTTTCCAGATATATTTTATTCTTTATAATTTTATAACATTCATTTTCAATTTTTTTGATGGTTATTATGAATGTTGGTTTCTTTGTTCTGCTCATTTCATTCTACATCCATTCATGTAGATCTCTCCATGTTTTTCTGTATTAATCTCACACATCATTTCTTATAGCATGGTAGTTTTCCATTACATTCATATACTACAAATTTTTAGCCATTTCCCAACTGATGGGTACCAACTTTGTTTTCATTTCTTTGTTATCACAAAAAAGTGCCACTATAAAATTTATATATATATATATGTACATATATATATGTATGTATGTATATATTTATACATATGTTGACTTTCTTCTTATTGATGGCTTTCTTAAAGTATAAACCTAGTAGAGAAGGAATTATTTTTTCTTAAATGGTCTAGTCACATATTGAAGGTGAGGGATGACAGGGAGACTCCTAGAATTCTCCACTGGTATACTCAGGGATGTCAGGAGAAACCCTACTGAAAATGAAAACATGAATATTGTATGAGAGATGTGAGCAAGAGCCTAGCCGGATGGGCAGGCATAACCAGATTTCTTTTATTATTATTATTATTTAAATTTTATTATTTTCTTTTTTTTCATAAATGAGTCTCCATTGGCATCCAAAATAATGAGATCATAGATACATAGTACTATCTAATGCCTATTATTATTATTAGTCTCTAAGGTTCCTGCTAGGTCATAGGATTATAAAAATTACAATCATATGTGTGAAGGGATATGTATATGTTACCTTTGTGAGGTGGGAATGAGTGTGGACAGTCCCTATTTTTGTGGGTAATATGTATAAAATAGTTTGGTTAAGTTTTGTGAATAGACAGGGAGAAAATTTATATGAGCATGACTGGGGGAGGTTGTTTGTACAAATATATGCCTATAAAAGCTTCCTCAGATTCAGAAATTCATTGCTTGGAAGGAGTCTAATCAAATCATCAGGAAATGTATTTGGCCAAATGCTGCAGCAACAGCAGCTGTCCTAGAAGTTAGGACATAGTGCAGAACCATATCTGGACAATCCCATGGGAACATGGAGGTGCCACGGAAGGCTGTGTGAGTGGGCAGAGACAGGAACAAGCTCTAATGAGGCTTAAAACTAAACTTTGAGACTGTGCTGGACTCTACTGGAACCTTTATGCTTCTCCTTTCCAATCCAAGGGCTCCTGACTCTGCCACTAGGAAATTTTGTATCTGGGACAACTACCACAAATAGCAATGGAGTCAAGTAATATGGAAATTTAGTTGGGGGTCAGAGAGAATATTATCCCACTTGGGAAGGGGAGACTAGAACCCCTGGAACATTGGAGAGGTCATTTGGGAGGGGACAGAGCAAGGTAGGTAGGTTCATATTTTATTTTATTTCTAAAAATATTATTGATATCTTTATTTTTTACATCATCTACATTTCCTAATGTAATCCGTTTTCTCTCCAGAAAACCAGCCCTCATCTTTGCATTAAAAAAGGAAGTAAAAATTATGAGTCTGACAATGTACACAGTTTTATACTGATAGTCCTCATCTCTAGAAAGAAGGGAGAATTACATTTTCTTGTCTTGTCTCTTCTTTGGGTTGGAGTTTGGTCATTATAATTAAAGAATTTAGTTTTGATTTTTGTTGTCATTGGTATAATTTTCTTCCTTCCCTTTCACTTTGCATCAGTCCATATATGCTTATACTTATTCAGCAGTAAGTCTTTATTTTATCTAATTATTCTACTAATTTAGCTGTTGTTTCTACCTGCTGAAGGACTACCAGTGCAGCCATTGCCCTCTAATCTTGGCACCCTCTACATAGGCTCTGGGATAAAGGGCCTGGTATCCCACCTTAGTTACTGTTCTTCTCTCCATTTACTGCTCTGCTGGGGTTTTTCATCCCAAAATGGAAGTTTGTGCCTCAGTGATATAGGCCTCTGAAAGGAACAGAGAAAAAGTTGCACACAGAAACCTACATTTCAGGATAGTAGGATTTTCTGGTTTTCTCATAGCAAGCTTCTAGCAGGTACCAAGGGCATCCATTGAATATTCTTAATCTTAATGCCCATCTTTCAGCTGCCAGGTCAGTGGGAAACCATATGAACTGTGCTCCTGAGAGGTCATGATAGAGTGTGTTCTTCCTTAAGATTAAGATTAAGGGTTATCCTCAGCTCACGTTTGTCTTGCCCTATCTACCCAGGAATAAGGAATACCCAGGAAATTAAGGACTTCCCTATTTGGGAGAATAGGTCCTCATAATGCAGGGTGCCTTTGTTCATGAGGCAACAGGGTTGTGAATGGATAGAGTGCCAAGCCTGGAGTCAGGGAGACTCATCTTTCTGAATTTAAATCTAATCTCAAACACTTTCTAGCTGTGTCTAGGCAAGTCACCTAATTCTGTTTCCCTCAGTTTCCTCATTTGTAAAATGAGCTGGAAAAGAAATGGCAAATCATTCCAGTATCTTTGCCAAGAAAACCCCATATGGGATCACAAAGAATTGGACACAACTTAAAAATGACTGATCAACAACAAAACCTATAACACTTACTCACTCAGTGATTTTAGGAACCCTTCACCTGCCCATTGATGAAACTGTAAAACAAGAGACCAGGGGCAGTTAGGTGGCTCAGTGGATAGAGCATAAGCCCTGAAGACATAAGGATCTGAGTTCAAATTTGACTTCAGATGCTTAATACTTCTTTGCTGTAGGACTTTGAGCAAGTTGCTTAACCCTAATTGCCTCAGCAAAAAAAAAAAAAAAAAAATTTAAAAAAAAACAAGAGATCAAACTTTTCATTCTCTTCTCCATCTATACTATTTTGCTTGAAGAATTTATCTGCTCCTATAATCCAAAGATCAGCTCTCTGAGAAAAAAATTTTTTTTCAGATCTTCTTATCTAACTCTAGTCTTTTTTCTGATCTTTAGTCTCAAATCTCCAAAGTGCCTAGTGGATATCTTGAACTGGATGTCTATAACATGTCTAAAAATTAAATCCCCAAATTGATCTTACTGAAGCTTATACCAAAGGTACTAGTCCTTCTTGAGCACCTTTTTCAGGACAGCTCATTCACCTTTGATGTCTACCTGTCACCCAGTTTGTGACTCCAAGAAGCTATAACATGCTATCCCAGTAAAACTATCTCAGCAGATAGGCTAAATCAGATTACTGAGGGTAACTTGCCATGACTGGAAGAGAGAAGGTGGCTGACAATTTTGTGCAATCCTGCCTTATTTAACTCCAATTCACTTAAAGGTCAAGACACTATCTTTTGCATCCTGATCCCAACATCCTGATATCATTGGTCTTCAAAAATGAAGGATAAACAACAACTAAAGCTTAGCTTAGATCTAACTTTAATTCATTAACTCTAGTGGCTCCCAATTACCTTCAAGATCAAATGTAAAATCTCCTTTTAGGTTTTTAAAGCTCTTTATAAAGTGTCTCCTTTCTAACTTTACAGTTTTCTTATTCTTTACTCCCTTCAATGTACTTTATGAGCCAGTAGCATTTAACTTCTTGTTATTTTTCTTACACAACACTCCACCTTTTGACTGTGCATTTTTGCTAGGTGTCCCTCATGCCTCATCTCCACTTTCTGATTTCCTTCAAGTCCTTGCTAAAATTCTACCTTCTACAAGCTTTTTCTCACATACCTTATTGTTAGTGCCTTTCCTCTGTTGATTATCAACAATTCATTCTGTATGTAGCCTGTTTATACAAAGCCTGTTTATATATATATACACATATATATATATATATAAATTATGCAAATTGTTTCCTCAGACTTCCTTGAGAACAAGGATTGCCTTTTGCCTTTTGTATTATCAGTGCCTGGCACATAGTAGGCACTTAATAAATGCTGTATGATGGTGGGCAAATCATTTGCCTCAGTTCTTCATCTCAAAAATATACCTGAGAAGGAAATGGCAAACCACTCCAGTATCTTTGCTAAGAAAACCTAAAATAAAATGATTGTTGATTTCATTTAGTTTGCTTTCATTTCACAATTAAGGGTAAAACTTAAAATGCAGTCCTGGGGACTGGTGTGAGTGAAACCAGATGTATTCCAATCAATAAGTCATTTATTGATTATGTTATACTAGATACGGTGCTAGGCTCTGGGAATACAAAGACAAAAAGCTAAATAATAATAACTAGCATTTATATCATACCTAAGCTTTCCAGAACTTTATTTTTCTCTTTTTACTTTTCTTTACTGTTCTCTTATTTGATACTCACAATAGCCCTGGTAGGTAGGTGCTATTGTTATCCCAGTTTTACAGATGAAGAAACTGATACTGACAAAAGGAAAGTGACTTGCCTACAGTCACACAGGTAGTTAGTGTCTGACACTGGATTTGTACTCAGTAGTCTCAGGTTAATGCGAGCATATGACAACCTGAATATATATAGCTAATTAAAACTATTGTTTTCATTGTTGTTGACTTTTTTTTTTTTTTTTTTTGCTGAGGCAATTGGAGTTAAGTGACTTGCCCAGGGTCACACAGCCAGGAATTGTTAAGTGTCTGAGGTCACATTTAAACTCAGATCTTCGTGACTTCAGGGCTGGTGCTCTATCCACTGCACCGCCCCTAATTAAAAGTATTGTAAGATTTTTGTAACATATTGTAGCTATGAGTCGACTTTCCCCTTCTAGCATCTGAGTGGATGGGGCTTTACGCTACTGGGAATGCTGAATGATTCACTCACGTCTGAAAATGTAGTTATTTTGCATATATATATATATATATATATAATACATATATACTTAGTTCTCTCATCTTTTCGAGCCTGAGGTCCTAAAAGGTTTTGACTGTTTCATTTCTGGGGAAAATAGAAAGACTTGGGGTCCTATTGAGGGTACAATCCGACTATACCCAGACCCTCAGAAAAGCCTTGAATTTACCTGAATTGCTTCTAACATACTTTGAATACCCGTATTCATCTCTCCTTGGACCACACTCTTTATAGGTATGGAAGTTACTTTCCCTTCTTCACCTTGACTCTAGGGAGAGAGATTGGCTGATAGGGACTGTCCTGTTGCCCCGATCTCCCTCTCTCCCGTCCCCTTTCATACTCAATAAAATCACAATTATATAAATCATATTTTACACTTTCGAATTACAAAAATATTTCTTCTCAAACCTTAGGTGGTCTATGTGAATAAAGTGGGTTGTTAACGGTCGTGGTTTTTTTTTGGGGGGGGTGCTGAGAGTAGAAGGATAGATTTGGAAAAGAGGGCGGATGTCTGAGTGCGTCAGATATTCAGCGTAACTGGCGGTGTGTTCACGGGAATGCACTGATGCTGATCAGAATGCACGTATACATCCAGGTCTTACTGGAGGAGTCGAAGGTAAATCGCTTTGAGAGCAGGGAATACATCCCCCCGGTAGTTGCATCTCCGGGCACATTTGGAGCAGAGAAGACTGTTGGGGTGCTAGATCTGTAGCTTCATGGGTATAGAGAATTTCTCAGGAAGATCCAAGGAGGAATGATTGTGGGCAGGATCCAACCCCAGAGCTAAGATATCCTATGGATAGAAAGACCTTCTATCCCCATTTTACAGATAAGGACACTGGCAGGCACTAAGTGTTTTACAAATATCTTATTGGATCCACAAAACAATCCCATTTATTTACTATTACCAGCAGCCGAGGAAACTGAGGCAGACAGAAGTTAAATGACTTAATCATATCACACAATTAGAAAATGTCTGGAGCTACATTTGAACTCAGCTCCTCCTGATTCCAGGGTCAGTACTCAGCCGCAGATGACACCTGGGACTCTTTTGATGTGGGAGAGTGCGTCCCAGGCATGAGGTACGGTCAAGGCAAAAGGACGGAGGTGAGAGATGGATGGTGAAAACGGAGAAAAGGCCAGCTCGGCTGGGTCACAGACTGTGGGAGGGGGCGCCACAAAGCTGAAGCCACGAAATTTCAGGAAGGAGATGCTGGAGCTGAGCGCACACTCCGTGCTTGACTATGGGCGTTTCCGGACCCTCCAGCTTCTTTCCACCGGCCTAGAAGAGCAGGAGCACGAACACCGCCTACTCTCTCCTAGCTCCGAGAGCAGAATTCTAGACCCCGCCCATCTCTAGCTTCGCCCCGCCCCCTAAACCCGCTTCGAGAGGGGCGGAGTCCAATGCTGCGGGGCGGAAGTACTTTCTTGGCCGTGGAAATAATTGCTACTGCGGGCAAGATGGCGTCGCCCAGCGGGGCCTAGACCCGGTTATCTGGGCCGCTCTAGCGGACTGTTTTCCAAGTGGAACTTCAGCTTCGGTCCCCAGCCCGGGTGTGGAATTTGGGGTCTATTTCCTGGCTCATTTGCCCAATTCTGGCGCCGTCTTTTTGGGAGATCCTCGAGTGAGCGTGGGAGAGTGGGGGTGAGAATACCTTCTCGGTCGGGGGTGCGTGGAGAGCCTGCGGAGTTCTCCGAGGACATGTGTGGGAAGAAGTCCATTCTGGGGAGCTCTCCCTTCAACTCCTGGCCTTCCGCTCATCTTCCTCCCCGTGGGATTTGCAATAACCCCATTATTTCATTTTGAATTCTCTGGTCTATACCGCCGAGAATTAATTTTTTTCAGGAGTTCAATTTAGTAAGCATTTAGTGAGCACCTACTAGATTCCGTGTCCACAATTTTAGGGCAGGAACTGTTTTTGTCTTTTTTTGGTTTTCCCAGCATTTATCACGGAACGATTTGTACAGTACATATAAAAACAAAACAATCAATTGCTACTCCCTAAGAGCTTTTTATTATTGAAAAACGACTTGAAAAAAAGAAACAAGTCCAATCGGAAACATCGATTAAGAAAGAACCATTTATTAATGTCTCACTTTGTGCTAGGTACTATGCTAAATCCTTTACAAATATTTATCTCATTAATATTAATCCTACTATGATCCCCATCTTACAACTGAGAAATCTGAAGCAGATAAGTGATTTGCTCAGACTCATGTAACTAGTTAGTCTCTGAAGTCAAATTGGAGGTCAGGTGTAAAGTCTAAAACCCCAACATTTTATTGCTCCACCTAGCTGTTCTGAATCTACTGTGTACCAGCCAGTATTGATTGGATTGGGTGCAAAAATACATATAAAAAAGTGAAAGTTTTTACTACTCAAAAGAATAGATTGTAATTATTTTTATCCTGGAAGTTTTCTTGAGCCAAACCTTAGTGTTAGAATTTGTGGGAGCTTGTAATTTGCAAAGGACTGTCTGGACAGTTTCTGTTAAATGTAAATGGAATGTAATTTTGGATCCTTCAGCTCCTTTGAAAATTAAGGAAAATAGCTTATGTTATTGCAATGTGGTGTGGTGGGTATTGGATTACTGGGGTGAGAGTCAAGTCTTGTCTCTGATATTTAAAAGTCATGTGATCTTAGTCCCTTAACTTGTCTGAGATTGTTTCTCAGCAGAATGGTGTGGAGGTGTGGTTGGGGGAGAAATTAGATTATAGGACAGGATGCACCCAAAATTTGCCAATTGTTGTAACATATTCTTTGTATTTACATTTGTGGTTTTGTCCCAGCAATAAGAATTGGTTGTGTTTACTCTGTGCCAAACACTATGTTAAATTCTGGGGGTTTTGTTATTGTGTCATTTCAGTCATGTTCCACTCTTGGTGAGAGTCATTTGGAGTTTTCTTGGCAAAAATGCTGGAGGGGTTTTTCATTTTCTTCTCCAGTTTATTTCAGAGGAAAGAAACAAACAGGGTTAAGTGACTTGCCCGGGATTACACATCTAGTGTCTGAGTCGGATTTAAATTTGTTAAGAGGAGTCTTCTTGGCTCCAGGTTCATCAAGCTATCCACTGGGCCCCCTACCTGGGAATACAAATACAAAAGGAAAGACCCTACCATCAAGTTGCTTATATTCTAATCTGGGAGTTGTGTCCTGGATGATTGTTTTGGCTGGGGAAGTCATTGGGCTGATCAGTAGAGCCTGGGAGCAATTGATTACATGGAATATTAATTGTAAAGGGGAGGTGGAGAGGGAGGGAGAAAGGTTACCCATGTTCTATGAAGAGCAGCAGCATTATGGGTGTGTAGTTAAGGAGAACTTTAACCAGTCAAGATTGAAGGGCCCCAAGGTGCAAATTGGAGAAGGTTGGAGGCCAGGAGGCATGATATGAAAGTGGCTGGAAAGTAGGTGTTCTTTTCACTGTACCATGCAGTTATATAATGGGAAACTGCCTTTTTTTTCCCCCATTTCTGTAGGACCAGCTTGGAATGCCTGCCTTTAATGAAGTAAGCAGCCTACCTACCTGTGGGTGTTTTGTTCAGTTAATCTATAAATATTCATTTAATGCTTACAGTGTGCAAGCTGCTCTAAAAAGACATGGTCTCTACCAAATAAGAATTTAGATTCCCAAACTCTGTATATATTTAGGACCAAATGGATAAGTCAGAGCAGTCAAACTTTTTTTTTCCCCTGGCATTTAAGGCCTTCTGGAGATAGTGGATAGTTTTCTCCCCTCCTAACCTTCCCCCACTCTTTGCCACTATTTCTTTCCCAGAAACACATTGTAGTAATAGAAAGAATTCTAGATTTGAAGTTCTTTCTGAATGGTCAGACCAAGTACTTTTGAGTCTCTCATATGAGGCTCTGCATTGTTCTGGAGCTTAATGCATGGAAATAGGAACCTCTAGAACACAGATTTCTTAAATTTTTGTTTGACAGATACCTTTGACATTCTGTGGAAGCTTATGAACTCCTCAGAAAAATGTTTTTAAGTACATAAAATCAAATACATAGGATGATAAAGGAAATCAGTTATACTGAAAGTCATATTTATACATACACATACAAGTGCATGTATATATTTACCCATATGCATGTATCTCTCACAAACCCCTTAGTTAAGAACTTTTACTCTAGAAAACCTCAGCATCCTTCACTGTGAGTCAGTGCTAGATCTTCATCTTACTTTTGACTTTCATAATGTCCCTGTTATTAATATGATTAGAAAGCTATCAAATATGGTTATCTCTATTTTATTTCTTTCAAAAAATCTCAGATTTTGTTGTCTGAGTGGAAAGAGAACCTTTCCATTTTGAAGGCCCGGCAAAGGAGAATAGAACTCTGAGAATGCTTATCCTTATTAATTTTGTTCTCTATAAAACCAAAAACAGAAACAGCCTTAAAAAACTTATTTAAAAGTGGAAAAATATCAAAACAAGTCAATAGGTGGTACTGTGGATGGAGCCCTGGAGGACCTGAGGTAAAATTTCAGCCTCACACACTTAACGCTTACTAACTTACTTATATAACATGACACATGACAGGTCCTTACTAGACACTTTGGGCAAGTAACTAGGGCAAGTCACTTAATTCCAATTGCCTTGCCTAAATAAATAAATAAGTAAATTCCAAGCATTCAGAGCAGTGGACTCTTGTATTCCTCAGATCTTTTGGGCAATTGTGTAGTGGTAAAGATGTGGTCTATCACTTGTGAAAGCCTGCTGTTCCCCAGTTAATACCCTCTTTGAACATGTCTTCACTGTGAGTGAAGATGATTCTCATAAAAATTTTAGATAGAAAAAATAGGACAGATAGGTTCATAGTTGTCAGTGTTCTCTCTCTTCATCTTCTTTTTTTCCCTCTTAACAAGAATTTTTTTCACATCTTTGGTATCTTCTCCTTCAGACATCTTTTGATTCTATCAGTACCATCACAATGGCATCACCTTCAGCACAGCTCTTTATGAGCTCTTGGTCAGTTTTGGCTGATATCCTCAGCTTTGTTCTCTTAACAATGCTATTTCTACTTCTGTACTGGCCTATAATATCCTTTATAACAAAAAAGAAAATTTTGTCATAAAAATCTTTGCAGTTCTTTTCCATCTTGATTTTGTTTGTGATCCTTCATTTTTGTCCTTAAATTCTCCTGAATAATCATTTAGTTTTGTCTTTTATAAAGTTTTCTTTTTTTTTTTTTTTTTTTTTTGCTTTTTGCTGAGGCAGTTGAGGTTAATTGACTTGCCCAGGGTCACACAGCTAGGGAATGCCAAGTGTCTGAGACCAGATTTGAACTCAGGTCCTCCTGACTTCAGGGCTGGTGCTCTATCCACTGTGCCACAATCAGGGCAGCTAGGTGGTGCAGTGGATAGAGCACCAGCCCCGAAGTCATGATCAACCTGAGTTCAAATCTGGTCTCAGACAATTAACATTCCCTAGCTGTATGACCTGGGCAGGTCACTTAACCTCAATTGCCTCAGCAAAAAGCAAAATAATAATAATAATAATAATTTAAATCACTACTGTTTGTGTTCTGAAATAATACTGCTCATAATCTTCTATCATCCTTAATTGTAAAACCTTTTTTTCTCCTATCCCCTGAACTTGTTTTGGTATTTTCTCCCCTTTTAAAAATTTTAAGGTAATTTCTAGTCCTGGGTTCAGTATTTTGGAGAATAAAAATAATAAGGATTAGGCTTTGTGAAGAAGAACTTTATTCTCCCCTGTCCAACTTTCCAAATTTTTTATACCCTCCAGTTTACTTATACAACAGTATTTCCTAAATCCTTCCCAATTAAACCTCTGTTTTAGTAAGGGAAGTGAACTCACTATTTTAATTAAGTAAGCTCAGTCTTGTCCATGTATCTTTGTTCATTCCATATCCAATCTAATCCAGAGTGTGCTAAGAGTCAACTATGTGTAAAACACTGGGCTCATAGTTGTTGGGGATCAAAGACAAGAGAAAAAAAGTCTACAGAGAAATATACCATGATGATAATTAGAGGGGAGATGATAATTTGAGGGGAGAAAAAGCACTAATAACTAGGGGGAGCCACTAGCACTTGACCTCAGCCTTGAATGAAGTTAGAAATGGAAAGCACCTTGTTTGGTGGCAGTCCTGTGGTATAAGGGAGTCCATTCTGAGAAGATATAGGACTCTCTTATTGGCCGAATTCTCAGGGCCCTTCCTCCCCCAGTATAGGTACTGCTGTCAATAAGTTAAGTCCTTGTCTGGATATCCAGTTTATGTAAGGAAAGGCCCATGAGCCAGGCAGAGACATTGGGTGAAACAACACTTTAATGAGAATAGCATATAAAAACAAGGGTAGTTGTTCCAGAGCAAAGCTTCATTGCAAGCAGTGGGGAAGAAGGGAAGGGGGAGAGAAGAAAAGGAGACCTAACACAGAGGCAAAGGCAGCTCTGCATGGGAAATCACAGGCATGGGTCTTTTCAGCAGGAGGAAATGCTCCAGCAGGAGTGAGGTTCTTATATTCTAGTTTTGGGTCACCCTTATGGGATCAGGGCAAAATATCATTTTGGAATGTTTGTTATTAGGGAGAAAAAACAAGCTGGCCGTATGCAAAATATTTGGGGAGGTTATCAGGGAGAAAAACAGGCTAGTGACAGATAAAATATTTTTGAGGAACATAGCTGTACCAACCTTTGAAAAACATTATTGTCAGTATTTTTCCATGAGTATGTTCTATAAGCTTATAGTCTTCCTTAAGGATGGATTGTCATAGTGATCTCAAGACCATTAGGCCCAACTCTATGCAAAAGCATTGACATAAGAGAATCAGATGCTAAGTTCAGCTAAAAGTAAATCCAGTTTTACTGAAATGTAAGGTATGTAAAGTAAAATAATGTGATAAAAGTCTGGAAAGACTGGCTAAAACATGATTGTGAAATATTTTAAATGCCAAACAAGGAGTTTATATTTTATTTGAAAAATAATAGGAAACACTGAAAAATATTGATAAGGTCAATGACTTGGTCAGGTATTATTTAAAAAGATATTTTTTTTAAAGATGGGAAAGAGTAGAAACAGAGGTTTTCATAGTATATCCAAATATACTATATTAGATAGTATATCTAAATATAGAGATATTTATAGTACTCCAAGAGGTGATAACTAAATTAGGTTAGTAGTTGTGGGAATAAATACAAGATAAATGAGCGATTTTTTGTTTTATTATGAGGTGTTTTGGAAGCAAACTGGAGAAGAGACTGGAGAAGTAGGAAAGGACCAGTTACAGCTTTAAATGCCAAACAAGAAACTTTATATTTAATCATGGAGGTAATAGTGAGCCAATGGAATTTATTGATTGTGGGGGGAATGTGGTCAGACCTCCATTTTAGGAAATTCACTTTGGCAGCTGAGTGGAAAATAGATTGATTGGAGACTTGAAGCAGAGACCCACCAGAAGGCAGTTGCAATTGTAAGATAGTTATGGCCTGAACTACAGTGGTAGCTTCGTGAGGAAGGGGAGTGTTATGTCTGTGTGAGGTGTAAAGAGAGAAATGACAAGAGCCAACAATAGGTATGTGGCGTAATTGTAGAGTAAGGAGTTGAAGATGATACTCAGTTTGAAAATCTGAGTAATGGGGATTTTTGAATAACCAAAAATATTTTACTAAATTTACTAAAACATAAGATTTGCTGAAGACTTTCCAGACAAGCTATACAAAATGATTACAGACTTTTTTCTATACTTGATAGCAGGATCATATTACTAAGAACTGTGATGTTTAATGTTCCCACTTTTTGTTCACCTAACCAAGCTTAAGGTGTTAGACTTAGCTGGGGCAGATTGTAAAGTACAATAGGTTAACTGCTTTACTCTATGCTGTTAGCATCACCATAAAAAGGGGAAAGGAGCTCACAAAACCTGAAGAAAAAAGACAGTCCTGGCAGCTAATTGATTACTCTGTTCTTTCACAATCCTTATAATTAAATCATAATTGGATAAATGGATAAAAGCAGATTTGGGTCAGTTTTAAAATAATTTCACTACATTCCAGACTCTCCTAGTCTCTCCTCATGTGTTACAGTGAATCCAGATAAGACATAGGTTTGCTTGTGTGCATTTAATTGCCAAAGGACTGAAGATGGTTTGTATTTGTGTTCTGTAAAATGTTTCTAAGACCGTCCACTAAATGCAAACCAAAAATGAAGAGGTCTTGACAGAAGAGAAGTGATACACACTTGATGTTGAGATTAAATTTATATATTTTTCACGGTACATGGCCTAGTCCATGCTCTGGGTATTTTCTATGACTTAGTCTTCTTTGCTCTTCCATTGCTAATGAACCTTCTGGATCAGGAGCACTTAACAAAGCTTGGATGGAGAACAGTGCTGTACAGATCTGCAACAATAGAGACCATTTATCTTTCAAAACATCCAAACATTCTTCCTAACTTGTATACATTAGAGTGATAAATTTTGGTCATGAAAAATGCTTTAAGAATTGCCTTTGGGTATTCTTTTGGAAGAAATAGTTCAAGTTTAAAAGTCTCTTCCTTGAAGGAGGAATTCTGTGGGCCTACAGAACCACATAAAAATAGCATAGGTTGTTTTCATCTGGATGTGCTTTTATCTCAGGAATTGATTCTTCCAGCAGATGTTGGGTTTCCTTAAATAAACCTTTGGAATAGCCCTGCCATCTTGTCTGATCTGGAATTCATCCTCAGATCTCATTTCCAGCTTCATTCATCTCATGAATGATTCGTATGGTGGCAATTAAAAGAAAGTTCAGAAAGGAAGGGTTTGGGGAAAAGATAAATTTGGCTTTGAACATAGTGAGTTTGAGTTGTTTTGGGGATAGTCATTTCATACATTTCACAGTATCCAAAAGGCAGATGATGATATGAGATTATAATTCACAAGAAAGACTAGGACTGAATATATAGATCTGGGGGTCATCTATTAAAGATAATTGAACCTGTGGGAACTGATGAAATCAAATGAGAAAGGGCAAAAAAGAGCTTTGGGGGTATTCCTGTTAATGAGCATGGTGTGTATGGAAAACCAACAAAGGAGACTAAGAAGGCTTAAGAGAGGCAAATAAAAGCGTCAGGAAAGAACAGCATCATGAAATCAAGCCTTTAGAGGAGTTTGGAGGAGGTGACATGAAGGTTTGTCAATCCATATAGTTGAAAAGCTAGCAGTACCCTCAACTGAAATAACAAAATTGGAAGTTCCATTTTGTACATGGTTTGAGGTGCGTCTGGGATATCCAGTTGAAGATGTCTAAGAGGCTGTAAGTGATGAGAAATCAGTGCTCAGGAGAGAGATGAGGACTGTGTTTAGAAAGTCATCTTTCAAAAGGTTTTTGTTTGGATCAAAAGAGATAATAATTATAAGGCATAGCACAGTGCCTGGCACATAACAAGTACTATATAAATGTTAGCTGTTATCTGCACTGAAATGACAAGATACTTTCTCTAGTATTTCCTTTTATGTTCCTTCATTGTGTACTTATCTCCTCCATTCTCCTAGAAGCACCTTTTGCTATGAACCTTCTCTGAACTCTTCCTTCTTTGAATTTCTATCTTTAGCAGCCAAATGCCCTGGATTTTCCAGGACAGACCTAATTCCAAAAGAAAGTATACTTTTAGTGAGACTTTGAAAGAGAAAATCCTTTGTTGGGTCCCATGTTGCAATTTTTTTTGGGGGGGGGGGTTTGATAGATGTGGCCATTTTAATGTTACATGCTTATTCACCACCATGTAATTATTCTCCAATTATTTCATGTATTAGTTTTATCTTTTAAAGTATGGCAACTGTAGCGACTGTTTTTCTTATAATCCTCATAGTAGTTAATACAGTTCTGAAGACATGAAAAGTTCAGTAAATACTTGTTGAATGATAGTAAAGTCGAAGTAGCCTCACTTGAAATAACATGACAAACAAAAAAAAAGCAGAAGGGTCCAAGTGCCAGCTCAAGTGAGAAGTAGCCCTCCAGCCATGGACAAGACCTTTAAAGCTCCAGGAAATTGAAATAAGACATCTGTTAGCTATCTCACAGTTCTTTAGGCAAGAAACAATTTGCACACTATTAAATTCTTGTATAAATATGCAAGCATAGGAGGGTTGGAATAGAATGGAGTGAAAAGAAAGTGGCACAGGAAGGATTTAATTGATACAGACCCATGTTGGGACAGTGTGACCAAAGTAGTATGCAAAGGTCAAGTGAAGTGTACTGTGGGGAGGCCTGCTAAATGATATCTGTTGTGCTGAAATCTGAACAGGGACTCTTTTGTGGCTCCTGCCTGGGAATAAGAAGAGAATCCCAAAGCCTGGATTGGATCTCAGTGGGGACACTGCAGTGGCAAAATGCTATCGAGACCAAAGCCAGGAGAGTCTGAGGTAGACTTGTTACAGTTCCAGAATCAGTTCATTTCTTCTGGGGCCACCCCAGCTGTACGAATAGTGAAGAAGGCAAACAAGAAGGGCAGATGTGCTGAGGAGGAGCTGCCCATTCTGCAGGATCAGAGAGATGTGGTGACATTAGACAGTAAGTTGTCATGATGCAGGGATGGGGTGGAGAGAGGTAGTATTCATCTCTTGGAATCCTGAATGCTTTGGCCCTGGTCTTTATCTTTACCTTCTCCTCTATTCTCCTTTCTTTCCATACCCTTCTTTGAGATTCATCACATCCTCTTTCCTTCTGTGTCCCATAGTGCCTCTAACTACTGTAGATAACTCTCCCTTTTCTTGCTCCAAACTTTTAGTTTGCTTTTTAAATAGTATTTTATTTTTCCAAATACATCTCTTACCTCTCCCCTTCCTAAGAAAGTAAACAATCTGATATGTTAAATATGTGCAATCCTTTTAAATGTATTTCCATGTTGTGGAAGAAAAATCAGATCAAAAAGGAAAAAAAAAAAACATGAGAAAGAAACAGATGAACAAATGAAAAGTGAAAATACTATGTTTTGATCCATATTTGGTCTCTGGATGCAGATGGCATTTTTCATCTTAAATCTTTTGGCATTACCTTGAATCACCCATTGTTGAAGAGAGCCATATCCATCAGAATTGATCATCATATAGTATTGTTGTTGCCGTGTATAATGATCTCCTGGTTCTGCTCATTTCACTCAGCATCAGTTCATGCAAGTCTCTCCAGGCCTCTCTGAAATCCTCCTGCTGGTCGTTTCTTACAGAACAATAATATTCCATAACATTCATATACCATAGTTTATTCAGCCATTCTCCAATTGATGGGCATCCATTCAGTTTCCAGTTTCTAGCCACTACAAAAAGGGCTGCCACAAACATTTTTGCACATGTGGGTCCTTTTCCCTCCTTTCAAATCTCTTTAGGATATAAGCCCTATAGAAACACTGCTGGGTAAAAGGGTATGCACAGTTTGATAGCTCTTTGGGCATATAAACTCTTGTTTGCTGACTTGCATTAGCCTCCTCTCAACCTGAATTCTTTGCCAAGGCTGGGTGTCCTCATATTGGTTATTTTTTGTCTTGTCAGAGCTTCCAGATTTACCCCCCACTCTGGTCCCTGGTCCCCCAAAGAGGGCCAAGCCCAGTCCTCGATTCACAGCGCCTGAGAGCCAGGACCCCGAGGAGAGGCTAGATCAGCACGACCGGCACATCACAGCTGTCTTCACTAAAATCATTGTGTGTCCCGCCTCCCCTTGGGGGAAAAAAGATGGAGAAGAGTGGGGCAGTGCTGCAAAGAGCCCTTTAGTTCTCCTTGGGGTGGGGGGGGGGGAGTGGAGAGGGGGAGAGGATCTATATTTTCTCTGGCTAGGCACCAGTCAGGTATAAGGGGAAAGAGTGAGAATTGGTTTCTCTTCTATGGGTTTTCCAGTGGATCTGAGATCACCAGTGGATTCTTTCCCTCTTTAGTACATTTGTTTTGCTTCTCCAGGAACGTGATACCAGAGCAATGACTGTGACCCTGCCTCTTCCCAGTGGAGTGGCTTTTCCCCGTGTGTTCCATCGCTCCCAGAAAGGCACTGAGGTAAACAAAGGTGGAACCCACACAGATGGCAGGAATAGATGGCTGAATGAGTACGGGAAGCGAGGGGGACATTTCAGCAGGCTGACGAAATACTCATACTTTGTCTTAGAGGCATCTTAATGGATGCATGATGAGAGATGGTAGTCATTGTTGACCTATTTTCTCCCCCTGTTCCCAGGGGAAAACGGCAACATCTGGAAAGAAAAGCATTTTTGCCCAGGAGATTGCGGCGAGGAGAAATACTGAGGCAAACAGCACACCGATGGAGGTGGCCATACCTGCCCAGGGCCAGCAGGAAGGTGAGCTGCCAGTTGAGAGACTCTTAGAATGAGAACTTTCAGGGATATACTCATGGCTTTACTCTTTTCCCTTCCCATCTGGAAAGTGCTTTGGGACCAGCCATTGTGGCATATGCCTGTAATCCTTACTATTGGGGTAGCTGAGGTATAGATCCATTGAGTTTGGGAGTTCTGAGCTGTAGCAGGAATACCACAGATCAAGTTTTTGTACTAAATTGACAATTTGGTGCAGCTTGAATTTAGTGTGAACTAAATAATGTGATGCAGGCTTGAGAGCAGAGGTCCACCAGGCTACTTAAGGAGGGGTAAATCTGCCCAGGTGAGAAAAACAGCACTGGGGCAGGGGCTGTATCTCAGTAGGGATTGTCTCCATGTCCCCATGCACAGAGGAGAAAGTAATTCTGGACATGGGTTCAGTTTTGGAAAAGAAGCAAAAAATTATCTAGCTATTGGAAAAGACTAAGGAAATAAGTGAACTTCTTTCAAAAATTGTAGTAATGGTGATGTGAGAGAAGGATCCATTCCTTCATCCCCCAAATTGCTGGTAGCTACAGCCCAAAAGGTAAAGCAGAAATCTCCAGAAATCAGTTGAGCTGAGAGCCAGAATGGAGGGGAAACTGCTTGTGGAAATACAAAATGAGCTAATGGAAAATGAAATAAGTTAATTATGCCAATGTAAACACAATAAGATAATTCCAAATGCAATGGATGATTCTGACCCAATGTGGCTCAGGAGAAGATGAGCACGAAAGAATAAGTACATCACATTGTCAGATACAGTTGGCATTTTTGTTAGATTTCCTAAATTGTTTTTATTTTTAAATTTTTGCAAGTCTCACTGTAGTTTGTACCCCTTGAAAGAAGGAAAAAGATTAAAAAATGAGCAGGATGTTAAATCAGAAGGCATCAGTTAATTTTTTTTAAAGAAACAAAAGTGTACTGGACTTTGAGGTGGCAAAGACCTGGATTGAAATCCTTCCTGTAGCTGTCACATTCTGTAACTCTAGGCATCACTTCAGTTCTTGGTGCCTTATCTCATTGTGTTATTGTGAGGATCCAATGAGAGACTGTATAAAAGGCAGCTATTATGCAGGTCCCACCTCTAGGAAGCACTGTGTCTAATGAGACACATTAGCATGAGAGGGAGAGAAATAGTTGCTGAGCAAGTGTGAGGACCCAGTAGTCTCACAAAAGTGAGTAGGCCCTATGAAGATAGAAATTGTTCTTATTTTTACCTTGGTAGCCCCATTGTCTAGTACAGTGGCTGACATATAGTAATATAGTAGGTACTTAATAAATGCTTATTGAATGTATTCAACTGTAGTAGATTTTTTTTTTTTAATACACATTGTTCTATGAATCAGGTTGGGAGAGAAAAATCAGAGAAAAAATGAAAAACTATGGGAGAGATAAAAAAACAGAAAAAAAAGAAGTGAACATAGCCTGTGTTGATTTACATTATTTCCTTAGGTTTTTTTTCTGGATGCAGATGGCATTTTCTAAAGTCTATTGGGATTGATTCAGATCACTGAACTGCCAAGAAGAACCAAGCCTTTCAATAGTTGATCATTGCACGTTCTTGCTGTTATTTTGTACATTGTATTCCTGGTTCTGCTTGTTTCACACAGCATCAGTTCACATATTGAATTTATTCAAACCATTAACCTTTTTCAGGAACTCTGATATCTGAGAAACTAGGATTTGGGGAGCAGGACTCATGTGTTCCAGAGATTGGCAAGAGTTTCCAGGGGCCCCAGCTCATCACTGGAGAGGGCCTCCAGTGTCAGGATGCCAAGCATGAGATCCAGACCATCCATGAGGAGAACCTGGCAAAGCTTCGTGCCTTGGGCCCAGAGGAGCTCCTTCAGGAGCAACAGAGGCTGCTGACCCAGCTAGGTAGGGGGTCAGGACCTTCTTGACTGGAACCTTCCTGGAAACTCAGCTTTTATATATCGAAAAGACTGGTCACCTTGCTTAGTTGGGAGGAAGTGAGAGAGACACTGGTCTTCCTAATGATGACTTCTTCCATAAAGCCCTTCTCTGCTAATGAGCTGTGTAGGCTTGGTGGCCGAATGGAAAAAGCGCATAATACAAAAGAGCTGGGGTTGCTGCAGTGTGAATTCTTTTATTCTCAGTACTCAAGGGTAGAGACACAAGAGACCATGTCATCTAGGAGAGGTCAGCCTGACATGTTCTCTTCATTCTCTCTGCCTTCCTTTCCCTGTGCCTCCCAGATCCCAGTGTGATTGCTTTCCTGAAGTCTCGACGTAGCACCAATGGTCAGACAGGAATGGAAAGTTTGGAAGAGCAGAAGTTGGGGGCCATGGCTCATGAGACCCCCGAAGAGGAGGCAGTGGGGTTACCCCCTCCCAGTGGGGGGAAACAGCCAACATTGGCCGCCTCAGGTTTGGAGAAGTGGGGGAAAGAGCACCCATATCCCGAGCCTATCCAAGGGCAGAAAGGAAACATGCCAGTCCTGGGTGTCCAGCTCCAGCCCCACCACACAATGTCCTTTGCCTCTTTCTGGGTTTCTCCTGCTTTACCCTCTAGTTTGTTAGGAAGACTCACTGCAGTATGAGAGCCAAGACCCGAGCAGAGAGCCAGTCTTTTGGGATTTCTTTCATTTCCGTTAGAGCTGGCTGGCCAGGCTGGTTCCATCCCTGTGGTCCCTTCTGCCCTTGCTTTTGGTGGGGGTGGGGAAAGGATGTTGCCATCATGAGCCTGACTTCGATCTGTGCATGTAAGCTAGACCAGGAGCAGAAGGGCCAATGGGAGCAATCATTTTCCAGGAACAGGATGATTTTATTAGTGATTAACAAAAGAACAAATGTAATTACTGGCGCTGGGAACCTCCTGCCCCTAGCACAGTTCGAGGGCAGCTGGGCAGGACTGGCAGGAGATTGAGGGATGGAGAGAAGACAGAGGTTATGTCTCTGTGGGCTTGGGAATGGAGGAGGGGAGTGACTATCCTGCCCCTCTAGGTACAGTTTCTTCCTTTTCTACCATCCCTAACGCCAAGAAATACAATGTTCACATTGTATTCTGACTTGAGAGTGGACTTGTATCATTTAACACATGGAGAATGAGAGCCATAATTCCCCCTGCACCATTTTATCCCTCCTCTCAAACGATTGCGAGGTCTCTCTTTAGAGTGAGGTTAGCAAGAAGGGCTGGCCAGCCCGGTGCTGTGAGGCATCTCTGGGGCCCTGGGGCTCCCCAGCCGGGTGAGCTGTCTAGCCTCCAGCCGACACTGGCTCTCTGGGTCTGAGTTGGGAGGCTGGGTATTGAGCCTTCCAGCTCTGGTTCAGTCCCCTCAAGTAAGGTGGAACCTTGGGGTCTGGCCCCCAACATTAGGAGTCGATCTCACCCTGGGCTCTCTCCAGCCCCAGAATTGCCTGTGACCCCTCACAAGGAGTGGCTTCACATGGACACCGTGGAGCTGGAAAAGCTTCAGTGGACGCAGGATCTGCCTCCACTCCGTCGGCAGAAAACACAGGAGGTGAGGAGCGTGGGCCCAGGAGGTTTCTCAAAAGGTATGAACACGTGGGAGGGCTTGTGGTCGAAGTCTGCAGCTTCTCAGCCAGAGCTTAGTTTCTCCTGTCATCACCTTGGCTTGGACTCCTACTAGGCTGAAGAGCATGCAGGTGGAGGTTAGAATGTATGGGGAAGGAGGAGGAGGAGGCTGCTGGGATCTAAGGCCACATCCCATCTTTCTTTGGCTCAGGGGATGAAGCAGGCACGTTTTGGGCTCCAGGGAGAGCTGCTGGCCCCTGATGCTGACCTCCCCACCCATCTGGGCCTGCATCATCATGGCGAAGAGGCGGAGGTGAAGCCCGGGCCCTGGGGTGTGGAGTCAGGGAACCGTGCTGGTGGCAGCTGGGGCAGCCCTGCCAAGGGTGCTTTACATCGATAGTGTAGAGCAAAGCACCCTCTGGTTCTTTGCCATCATGGAGCAAGGGATGCCAGGGAGCCCCAGGCTGGGCCTGAGCACCAGTCTCACCAGCTCATTTCCTCCCAGAGAGCAGGATACTCCCTTCAAGAGATATTCCATCTGGCCCGAAGTCAGATCTCCCAGCAGAGAGCTCTGGCCCTGCAGATGTTGGCCCGAATCATCTCTAAGGTGAGTGAGCCTTCTCCCCCTCCCCTGCTACTTTCTCTCTCCCTAGTAGACTGCCTCTTTGTAATCCTGTCTCTCTAATTCAGAGAAATTCCTTCATGTGAGCTATCATGAGAAAGGAGGGGAGCAAGGCCCAGGGTGGTGAACGAAGAGCTAAAGCCCCGTGGGGGCACTGCCCTCTGAGAATTCGCTCCTCTCCCTCAACCCGTTCCAGGCCCAGGCAGGTGAATTTGGGAGTCAGCTGACAGACAGTGTCCTGCGCCTTTTGTTGGATGCTGGTTTCCTCTTCCTCCTGCGTTTTTCCCTGGATGACAGTGTGGACAGTGTTATTGCCGCAGCCATGTGGGCACTGCGGGCCCTGTTGGTGGCCCCTGGAGATGAGGTAACTTTGGGTTACAGGGATACTTTCTCCTTGCTTGGAGGAGGCACAGAGGGAAGAGTCGGATACTAGGTACGTGTGTGTGTAGGGGGGAGCTACATGGAGATAGACGAGGTCCCTTCCCCTTCTGTGATCCCCAAGCTGAAGCCCTGGGGTGAGCCCCTCCATCAATCTCTTCCCATAATGGATTTGCCTTGTTCTAGGGTCCCTCCTCTTGTCCTTCCCTTTCTTTGCAGGCAGGCCTGCACACAGGAGCCACTGAGTACAGAGGTCTCTAGGAGGCCCAGGACAGAGGCCTGACTTGGGGGCCCTCATTCCAGCCTTCCTCTTCTGGCAGGGACTCCTGGACAATACCTTCTCCTGGTATCAAGGAGCTGCTGTATTTCCTTTGATGCCATACCAAGAAGAGGAGGAGGAGGAGGATGAAGAAGCCCCAGCAGGAAAAGCAAGAAAGAACCCCCAAGAGACCCGCCCCCCCCCAGACCTGGCCCGACATGATGTTATCAAGGTAGGGGCGCTTGGTGGCCAGATTGGTGTCTGTGCACACACCTCTAGCCGTGGGCCTGAGGATGTCGGGATGCATGCCTCAGCAACAGGCCGGAGGGGTATGGCTGTCCCCAGGGATGGCAGCTTTGGCTTCCCTGAATCACCTGTCTCCTTACACCCCACTTAGGGTCTCCTGGCTACTCAGCTGCTACCTAGACTTCGATACCTCCTGGAGGTGACTTGTCCCTCCCCCTCTGTGGTCCAGGACATTCTTGCTGTGCTGATCCGAGTGGCCCGGCACTCTCTAGAATCAGCCACAAAGGTAATGGAAAGGCTGGGCTGCGGTGGAGAAGAGGTCATCAGAATCTGCACCTTGATTCCTAGTGTCTTTGTCCTCCCTTCTCTAGGTCCTGCAGTGCCCTCGGCTGATAGACACGGTGGTTCGGGAGTTCTTGCCCTCCAGCTGGTCACCCGTGGGGGAAGGGCCAATTTCCCGCCTGCATGGCATGCCCTGTGCTGCTGCCATGAAGCTGCTCCGAGTCCTGGCATCAGCTGGCAGGAATATTTCTGCCCGCTTGGTAAGCAAGACAGGAAGGCCAAAACTGAGAATAGAGAGTAGGGAATGGGTCACTGAAAAAACAAGATTGAGAAAACCCATCTGATGTAGCCTTTAAAATATAAGGGTCATGCCTGTCATTTAAACTAGGGCCCAGGTCCTCTTTCTCTGTGCTCTCCTCAGTCTCTCTCTCTCTTCCTGTCTCTTCCTACTACTTAGAAACCTTGAAAAGATCTACTGAATAGGAGCCATATTGAATAGATTTTAAAGCTTTTCTCGGGCCGACCCTTCTTCTTGTTCTCACAAATCAAGTGTGTTTCAGTCTAACTCCTTTAGAGATAAGAAGCCACTCAGAGGGAGACCATTGGTGCTTTTTTCTGGTGGGTACCTTTAGGGTGCCAGAAGGGAATAGGCACTTATTTTTTTAAAAGACATTTGATATTGTCTTTTTTTTTTCAATCATCATAGTTATCCCCAATTTCCTTCCTCCTTCCCCTCCCAGAGATCCATCCTCTATTACAAATACTTCTTTTTAAATGAGCACATTTGATCAATATATTGAAAAAGGTTCAAAACATGCCATGTCTAACATCTGTGGATCTCTTTGGGAGTGTCCTCTCTTCTGGGATGAAATCCTGCTTGATCTCTGTAATTTTGTTTTGCTCACTTTGGATTTTTTTGGTGTGTTCTTTCTATTTACATTGTTGTAGTCACTGTGCATAATTTCCTTGGCTCTGCTTAGATCTTTCTTTATTAGTTTATATAGATCTTTCCATGCATCTCTGTATACACATTTCTTACAGCACAATGCATTCATGTACCACATTTTGTTTAGCCATCTTCTAACCTGTGGTCATTTGTTTTGTTTTCATTTCCTTCCTACCAAGTCAGGTCATTTACAAATATAAATTCATCTTATCTTCATCAAGTCCTGCCAGAACCCTTCCCCTGCTACTAGATTCTTTGTATATACTTTTGTACAGAGTGCTTTATGTATGGTTAGGAGCCCTACAAATGGGAATGAGTGAATGAATGAATTGATCCTTGTCCTTCCACCTGAAATGTCATACCAGAATGGAGAAAGGTAAGGTCAGGGCTGTCCTGGGGGCCTGGATAGAAAATCCATGACATTCAGCTTTTAGCCCTGTTTGAGCCACAACTGTGTTCCCTCTGAGAACAAAGGGTGGAGAGGTTGAAGTTCTGACCTGCCTTCTGGTCTCTGGTGCTGTTTTTAGATGAGTGGTTTTGACCTACGAAGTCGCCTGTGTCGCTTTGTGTCTGAGGCGCCCCAGGAATTGGCTATGCCCATCCAGGAGGCTGAGCAGCTGTGCACTGAATCCTTTCGGCTCTGGGCAGTAGCTGCTACCTATGGCCAGGGTGGAGACCTCTACAGGTGAGAAGGGGTTTGAGAAACAGGTGTTCTGCTTCAGGCTGGGAACATCTTCTTTGGCCGCTCCCACATCAGGGACCCAGCCAGTCTTTTTGTCTGCACTGTGCTCAAAGATTACCTACAAGTTGTAAGGAAGATTTGAGGAAGCTATTTGCGTATGTATGACAGGGATCTTGAAAATTAGAACTGAAAAAGGGTAGAGATTGCCTAAGTAGTGTAGCGGATAGGAATACCTGAGTTCAGTTCCAGCCTTAGACACCTACTAGCTGTGTGATTCTGAGGAAGTCACTTCACCTCCTTTTCACTTAGTTTCCCCACTTGTAAAATAGGGATAATAACTACTTATTTCACAGGATTAAGTGATGATCGTTATAAAATGCTTAGCACATCTTAAAGCACTCTACAAATGCCAGCTAACTATTACTGTTAGTTGATCCCCCTTTCATAGGTGAGGAAAGGGAGTGCCAGAGAAGTGAAATAACTTCCTCAGGAGTCCCAGGATTAGGGCCAGGTCTCTTGACTCAAACCATTGCATTCTGCACTGTGGGGCTTCTGCCCCAGCCCACCCATTTACACCAGGGAATGTCACAGTCTGGTGATGCATTATCCCAGTACAAAGGCAAGTCACCTTTTTCATTTGCGTCTGTTTGAGCCATGTGCAGAGCAGTTTTGCATGTAGTAAGTGCTGAATACATGTTCGTCAAATCAAATTGAAAGAAAGCCTTGGGAAAGAAGTCGCAGAGAAGGATACAGCTTGTGGGCTGTGGTCCCTCTGCCTGCCCTTACCTCTCTTTTTTCCGGTTAACTTCTGCCCTACTTCAGTGTCAGCTTAAGACCTGCCTCCTTTGGGAAATCTTTCTGTGGGTCTCTCCTCTAGAATCCAGGGAGAACTTTTTCTCTACTGTATGATGGGTCTTTTGCAAATTCCTATTTCCAGAACTAAGCATAGGACCCTTCACACAAGAGGCATTTGATAAATATTGTATGGTGTCTCCTCCCCATCTTTCTTTAACAGAGAGCTCTACCCAGTATTGATTCAGGCCCTTCAGGCCGTGCCCCAGGAGTTGAACATCCAGCCCCACAGCCGACTTGCCATGCTGAGAATCTCAGCCTTAATCACCCTGCTTACCCGCTTGACCCAAGCATCAAGCAGCAGCAGCAGCACAGAGCTCCATATCTCAGCCAGAAAGTGAGTGCACCTGGGAGCCTGCTCCAGGGCTGGGTTCTCTGACCCTGGGCTATCTACACTGCATTGCCTCAGGAAAATTATGGCTTCACCCTGAACCTTCTCCCCTCCAATGCTTCCAGATTGCAGGAGCATTTGAGTGAGATGAAGAAAGGAATTGTAAGCTCTTGTTTTCCATCTATTCCTTTTGTCCCTATAGTAACCCTGTTGAGTCCAACCCATCATCTGTCCCTACTTCCATCACTTGGGTGCAAGTATCTGGGCTCCGTCCTCTCTTAGAACCAATTCTTCGGCAAGTTCTGAAGGAGCTGCCCCAGCCTGATGCCTGGAAGGCCCTGGCCCCATTGCCCACTGCCTGCCTGCTTTACCTAGCAGCCCATTATCAGGCCTGGAGTCAACAGGTGAGCCCCTGTTTGTCCTGAACTCACTTCCCACTTGTAGAAGTTCACTTTTTTTCCCCACTTGCCTCTTTCTGTCTCCCCTATACTAAATGAACTTCAAAGGAGCATGATGGGTATTCATGGAACACCAATCAGAGAGGCTCTACCTTCACCCCACCAACTATAGTCCCTCAGAAGTCTTATGAATGTTTGAGGCCAGCAACCAAGAGAGGCCCTTGGATACTTCATTCTCCTGGAACAGCTTCTTACTTTATTTTGTTTTCTTGGTAGAACCAACCAACCAGCCTATTCAGGGAGAATAAGGAGATAGAACTGAGGATGAAGGAGGAGCTTTGGGCACCAACTTTTTCAGCAGGGTTGATGGCTTCTTCTCTAATTCAGATAATTTTCATATCTCTTAATTCCTTCCAGCCAAAGCTGTGTCCTGGAGAGTGTCTTCAAGATGTGGAGCGACTTTCAAAGGAGGTGGTATTGCCCCTGCTGAGTCAACCTGCCTTTCAGGGCCTATGGGATTCACTCAGGTATAATTGCCTGGAGTGAGGCCCCATCTCCTGTGTGCTATCTCTCAGCTATCTCACCTGTCCTGCCTTTGTGGGCAGCACAGTTCTAGAGTAGTGCTGAGACCTTCTGGGAAGACATCTGAGTGCAGGTAGATGGAGCATAGTTCCATATTCACCATACCCCCAGATACTGCCTGAAGAGCTCCTCCTCTAGGAAACTGAGTGTGCTTTGGGGGACAGGGCCCACATAGGACCACTATGTGGTCATACCCACAAGTCCAACAAGGAATAGACCTCCTTCACTGAGGCTCTTACTTCAGCCTTGGTCCTAGGTTCATTTCTTCACAAGGAAAGATGCCAGGAAAAATAAAACCAAACCCTTTCTTTTCTCATCCCTGGCCTTTTTTAGTTCAGTTCATTTATGTATACATTTATTAAGCATCAGGGTGCCATGCTAGGTGGTGAAAATATACCACCAAAAAAATCAAGTCTCTCCCCTCTTATAATCTACTGGAGGAGTAGGATAGGTATGTGGATAAATAGAAGAGAGAAAAGAGAATACTAATAGTTTGGGGGTTAAGGGGAGGATTGTATAAAGATGGCATCTGAGCTGAGCCTGGGAGAGAAGGATTCAGAAGGCAGAGATAGGGGTGAGGTGGTATTAAGGTCCAGGTATGTGTCCAGGTATGAGGGACACAGCCTGGACAGAAACACAGGGAGGAAAGAGAACTTCTAGTTTGGGGGACAGTCTGTAGTCCAGGTTAGTTGTAATATAGGAAATATTGTGAAGTGGGAATAATGTGAAATTGGTTGGTAAGGTCGTTAGCAGCCAGGTGGGGAAGGCCTTTGAATAGGAGAAGCATGGGGAACTGGTGAGCTTTTCTGGACCAGGAGAGTAATGTGGTTAGATTTGGGTCTGAAAAAGGCTCTTTGGGAAGTTGTGTGAAGAATGAATTAGAGAAGGGAGAAATCTGACTCGGGAGAAGCTGTTGCAGTAATTGTCTGAGTGACAGGTGGTATCTGATGGGGGAAGTGTGCATGAAGAGGGGGTGGATGTAAGGGAGACTACAAAGGTAGGATGAGCACATGTTGGTAACTGGTTCATTGTGGGATGTGAGAGAAGACAATTAAGAATGAATCACAAGTTGGGAAGTACCTGAGAGATTGGTGGTGCACTCCACAAAAAGGGAACTCTGGTGCAGGGTATGGTTGGGAGGAGGAAGAGAAGTCATTCTCATTTTGGACATGGTGCCTGCAGCTCATCTAGAGGGGGGTGTCCAACAGGTCTTTGATTATCCTGGCCTGGAGCTTAGGAGACTAATTAGGCTGAAGCTGTAGAATCGAGAGTATGGTGCAAATGAAAGTTGATAGGTTACCAGGGGAGAAGCGAGATCCCAGAGAGAACTTCCAGGGACAGCAGCATGCAGAGCGCTCTGAGGAGTCTAACTGGTTTTTGTTCTGCTCTCTGCAGGCCCTGCTCCCCCCTCAGCAATCCACTGTCCTGCGCCCCAGCCCCAGAGTCCATCCCAAGCCTTGTCTCCCTGGGTTGTGTGGGAGGCTGTCCTCCCCTCAGCCTGGCTGGACCGTCTTCGGCCTTCCCTTTCCTCACTTCCCTCCTCTGTCTTCTCAACACTCTGGCCCGAATTCACAAGGGGCTCTGTGGCCAGGTAAGTCCTTGGGCAGGAGTGTCTGGATGCGGGGTTGGATCTTGAGCTCCGTAGTACGGAAAAAGAAGAGGACAAGTAGCGAGCACAGCAGATTGCCCTGGGTCGGCTTCCCCTTGGGACTAGGCAGTGACATGGTGCAGGCCAGGGGGGATGGGAGCTGGCCCAGAGGCTGAGCAGGTTCCTTCCACAGCTTGCTTCGGTGTTGGCCATCCCAGGGCTCCAGGATTACTTGTTTCATTGTGGGACGCTCTCTCACGCCCCCCGGCTCACCCCCTACTTTGCATGGGCTCTGAGACACGAGTACCACCTACAGCACCTGGTGCTCTCGCTGGCACAGAGAATGGTAGGTCTCGTGTTTTCGCCTTTCTTTGGTAGCCTTCCCCATCCCTACCCCATCAGGATCCTGCTCCCCTTCCCTGTCCTCTGGCCAGTGTGGGACCAAGTGCCCGGGCGGTCCCAGCCTCACCTTCCTTGTGCCCTCTGCAGGCTGGGCTCAGGCCGGATCCCACCCCAGACGCCACCCTCTATCACACCGTGGCACTGACGCTCCTGCGCCGCCTGCTGCCAGGCAGCGAGTACCTGGCCCACGAGCTGCTGCTGGGCTCCGTCTTCCTGCCAGAATTTCTCCCGTAAGTCTGGGGTGGAGCTGGGGAGTCTTTAGGGAGCTACGCCTCCTTGGGTTCCATCTCAGGATGGCCAGAGCTGTTTGTCTGCTGGTAGAGGCTGCTGCCCTTATCCGTTCTCCTTGTTCTATTGTGTTGCAGGGAAGGAGCTTCAGGGGGACCAGAGGCAGCTGACTTTTCTGACAAGCTAACTCTGAGCAGCAGCGGGAGGCCTGGATCAGGAAGAGGGGCCCTCCTGGCAGAAGCATGCCGGGACCTCCCCAGCATCCGTGGCTGCTACCTGGCACATTGCAGACTGCCCGGCCCTGCCCTGCTGCATTCCCAGGCCTTGTACCAGGCAGAAGCCCTTCACATTCCTTCATTGCTACTCCCCGTACCAAAGGAGCCACTGCTGCCTGCAGATTGGCCCTTCCTTCCCCTTATTCACCTCTACCACCAGGCCTCTGGCCCTGGCTCTGAGGCCCTCTCCCCCAGCTCTTTGGGCACGGCTACCCGTGCCCTGCAGTGGGTGCTGGTCCTGGAGAGCTGGCGCCCTGCCAGCCTTCAGGCAGTGCCTCCTGCTGCCCGTCTGGCGAGGCTCATGTGTGTATTCCTTGTGGACAGTGACCTGTTCCGTGAGGTCGCCATCCAGCAGTACGTCACAGCCCTGCTTGCCCAGCTTTGCCAGCCCCAGGCACTGTCTCTCCTAAAGCTAGACTGTCCCTTGCCTGGTCTGGCCTCCTTCCCAGATCTCTACACCAGCTTCCTCGAGCATTTTGAAGCCGTCTCCTTTGGGGACTCTCTCTTTGGCACCCTGGTTCTGCTCCCCTTGCAGCGCCGATTCAGCGTCACTTTACGCCTTTCCCTTTTTGGGGAACATGTGGGAGCCCTTCGAGCCCTCGGACTGCCCCTTGCCCAGGTAGCCACCTGACCAGTCAGCAACAACAGTTTGAGCCCCTCTCTTAACATTGTAGGAAGTCCCAAGAAACACCCCCCTCCCCCAGTCTCTCCCACGAGGAACTTCCAGTTGACCTGAGCACAGTGAACAACAGAAGGCCAATAGAACACACATATAAACCAATGCCACTGAATTATCGGGTTCTAACCCTCAGGTTAGATTTAGGATTAGCTTTAGGATTGCATAGTAAGAGAGAGGGACAGAGGCTGGGGGAGGCAAGGAAGGCTTCATATACAGTGTCCCCCAAGTCTTGGTGCAGACATAAGCTTCAAAAGCTATAAAGAAACCCAAAACACTAAGATATTTGAGACATCTTTTCTGGAAGTTATGAAACATGGGTTTGGTCCGGGCCTTAAGGGATGGGCAAAACTGGGAAAGATATGCAAGGGAACCCTGGGCAGAGCCTAGCCTGAGCAGAACTTTGTTGGGCAATGATGAGGAATAGGACCAGATTCTGAAGGGCCTTGAGGGAGGCCTCTGTATGTTCCTGAATATGGGAGTATTCCTTTTAGGAAGGGAGTTGTGACTGGGGTAGAGAAGGGATTGAGAACCACCTGGCTCCAGGCTCTTTGTATGGCAGCATCAATTCCAGCCCGTTTTACTCTGCCTCAGAGCCAGAGTCCCTGTGGATGGAGTTTAATGTGGCTTTTAGCCTCCTTGCCCAGCTCTTCAGGGATCTCAACAGAAGTATAAAGCTCTTTGCTGGTTTAGAGTACTTGTCCCTGGCCCTGCAGAAGAGGAAAGGAAAATTGGGGTTAGCTGCATAAGGGAAATTTGTTTTCCAGTGTCTTCTTTTTCCCTTACAGTTGCCTGTATCCCTGGAAAACTACACATCTCCCCCTGAAGACAACCTGGAGCTCCTGAAACTCTATTTCCAAGCCCTGGTAATGGGCACTCTCTGCCCACACTGGTGTCCAGTGCTCTATGTTGTGGCCGTGGCCCATGTTAATAGCTTCATCTTCTCCCAGGACCCAAAGAGCTCAGTAGGTTATGCCCTCATTTCAGTAGGGAGCTATGATGGGGAAGGAACTGATGGCCGAGCCTTTGAGGAAGGGATTGGATCTAGCTCCAGAGGGGAAGAACAGTCCCAGGTAGTTAGGAAGGAGTTGTTACTTGGTGGTGACAGGAGGACATGTCCCTTCCTGAATCCTAATGGGGTGTTTGACAGCCCTGTGGGTATCTTTTGTGCTTCTAGGACATGATGGTAGCTGCTAGCAAATGGATGCTTCAGAAGACTTGGCTGTTGACCAATGAGGTGGGTCAGGCAGAGGCCAGGGCAAGAAGGCCAGGAAGCATCGAAAAGGGGGAGCAGGGTTTTAGGAGGGGGGCAGGGATAGTTCCTTCTGCTTATATGGCTGCCTCTCCTTTCCCTCAGTGTCTCAAGCAGCACCTCCTCTATTACAAGCTCCCCAATGTGGCCCTGCCTGAGGGCTTTGAGCTGTACACTCAGTTGCCTCCTTTGCGACAAAACCACCTTCAGGATGTAACCAATGGACTACTCCAGGATGGAGGACCAGGGTCATAGTGCCCCGGACTGTAGGTGGACCCATGCTCTCCTGAGACTCAGAGGTGTTGGTTCTCCTGAGTACGTACAGATGTCTTTGATGTCCTGGAGAGATGTAATTCCAAGAGTCAATCCAAAAGAAAAACTTGTCCCACAGAGACAAGAGCAGGAGGCCTTCCTCCAGCCCTGCTGGGAGCCTGATGGACGGACTTGGGTCTCACACCTCCCTTTTCCTGAGGATGACTGAGCCATGTTCCCTGCCCTGGTGCTGCAGTCAGAGCTGGACCGGCCTAGTTGTACCAGGCTGTGGGTGTGCACTGAAATAAATCACTTTCCTCCTTTATACTCTGCTGCCGCGTCATCTCCCCTCGTGTTGATCGTTGGTGTCCATGATGCATAGCAGCAGCATTCCAAAATTTCGAATGGCTGCAGGAGGCTCAGCTCCATCAGCCTCAGCTGGAGGAGCCTGTGCTTAGGCAGGCCCCTCTCTGTTCTTGCATCCTCTGATTTCCTCTTGTGGCTCGTCTCCACTCAGATCTTTTCCAAGCGGATCCATATCAGAACCTGTTCCTCCCTAGAACGGTGGTGACTGGATGGGTAAAAGCATGTGGTGGGAAATTTTAATGAGGAACCCGGTAAGGAAAGGTTAAGGACTGCTTGGGAGGCAGGAGAAGGGGACTGGGGCCACATCTGGAATGAGGAGAGCAAGACCTTGGAGCAGATGGAATTCTCCTTTAAAGCCACCCTTGGGATTGGACAGGCCAGTCCCGATCAGTGCTGGGTGCACTGAGCACAGGAGGGCAGTATGCATTGTCCTGCACCGTTCCCCCAGGCCTACCTGGAATTAGCCATCTCAGCAGCCGCCTCCTTAGTAACAATCGGTCAGCATCTGTATCTATCAGCTTCTAAGCTGGAAATTGTGAGTAGAAAGAAAGTGCTTCAAGGCACTTTTGCACCATCCACATGTACAGAGAGAAAAAGTTGGTGTTCTCAGGTTGTTCATGCCCTTCCTTTGGTTTCCATTTTAACTTTGAATTTTCTGTCATGTAAAACCAAGGCTCAAGACACCCAGTGGTTTGTTAGCAAAAAACCAATAAATACAGTGTAAAGCAAGGGCCTCTCCTTGGACAGCTGTGATAATATTAGAGCACTCAAAAACACACATTCCTTTTCCTGGGCAGAGATACAAAAACAACCCGCCCATCCCAGCTCTCCTGTGGCTTTGGACAAGGTGTCCCAAATCACCCAGGGGAAGAAATTTTTTAAGTTCCTTAAGGGGGTTTTGTCGGTGGAAGGGAGGTTTAATTTTGTTGGTGTAAGCAATTCTTTTCACGTAGTATGTGGCCTTAAAGAAGTGTCTTGCTCGTGGGCACCTAACTGGTATAATCTGAAGGAAGGCTTGATCCAAAGTCCTGTTTCCAAGACCAGCTCCAGCCACATCATCGTGAAGCCTTTGTTAATAAAGATTATGAGCGCATAGGGAATATTGGGCCTATAATCAGAAAGACAGCAGACTCAGCTTGGTCTGATGCTAGTAGCGCAGATGGATAGAACTTTCAGTTAGAACCAGAAAGACCTGAATTCAAATTTAGCCTCAGATACTTTCTAGCTGTGTGGCTGTGGGCATGTTATCTGTCTCAGTAAAATGTGGATGTAATAATGGCACCACCCTCCCAGGGGGATTGTGAGGGTCAAATAAGATTTTAAAAGTGCTGAGCACAGCACTTGACACATAACAGACAATAAATGCTTGTTCCCTTTCTCCAAGAAACTATCAGGTCTGTTAATCTCTTTGAGCCTCAGTTACTTTTATGTAAGGGGGGGAGGGAACAGTAATAATTCTAGCACTAGTATTTACTTCAAACGATTGTTTTAAAGCACACACACACACACAAAATGAATGACAAACAAATGAGAAAGTATTAAGTACTACTTATTTATATGCCAAAGAAGTTCTGGAGATATGGACACATGAGCCCTAAAGAGCTCACATCCTACTTTTAATAGGGGAAAAACAACACATATAAGGAATAAGGGTCCCTGGGCTACTTCTCACATCTGGCACTCTCGTTTTCAGACTGGGTCTCCAGCTTATAACAACTACTCACAAATTCTTAGGATGGTTGAAGGATTTGTGTCTCCCAAAACTACAGTCCAAAAGCCCATCTGGTGAATTTAATAACCAATAGCCCCAGTTCAAAGCAAAAGATCTATAACTATAAAATGCCTTCTCCCATAAGCCTGGAGTACCATTTCCCCACACATACACACGTTACTGGAAAGAGGGGAAACAAATTTAGAGTGTTGGTCCTGAAGCATCACCATCAGAACCCATGTGACCAGGGCATCTTATACAGAACTCTAAAGATACTTCGCTTCATGGAGTCCTGCTCCACCCCAGGCATAGCATCTCTGCTGGGAAAGATGGTCATTTGGGGTCTCTAGGCAGGTCTGCAATCTTTCAACTGCCAGGGCTAGTTCTTGATTGAATCCAAAATTGAGTCTTTGCTGCTGGAGGTCATATACTTCTCTGTGAGTATGTGTTTCTATTTTCTGTCTTGAACCACTGAACCCTTTGAACTGCTCCTTCCCTTGGTGACCCTGTTGATTAAGCAGCTCCATGTTCAATGACATAGATAATGATGGGTATGGGAAAGGAAAAAAAAAATCCCTATCTGCCTTCTGGTAGGATCTCAGAGCCATATCCCACAAAACTGCTCCATGTCTCCCAGACCTTACTCTAAATCAAACTATCCTTGGGGTTTGACAGGCTTAGTCTTCTAAAAATAATTTTTTTCTATTAGGCATTTACTGCAAATTAAAACAACTCTGAGGTACCACCTCACACCTCTCAGATTGGCTGACAGGAAAAAATGATAAATGTTGGAGGGGATATGGGAAAACGATACATTGGTGGAGTTGTGAACTGATCCAATAATTCTGGAGAGCAATTTGGAACTCTGCCCAAAGGGCAATAAAACTGCATAGCCTTTAACCCAGCACTGCCATTACTGGATCTGTACTCCAAGAAAATCATAAAGGAAGGAAAAGGACCCACATGTGCAAAAATGTTTGTGGCAGCAAAGAATTGGAAAATGAATAAATGTCCATCAATTGGGAATGGGAATGACTGAGCAAGTTGTAGTATATGGAGCTAATGGAATAGTATTGTTCTATAAAAATGATGAACAAGCTGATTTTAGAAAGGCCTGGAAAGATTTACATGAACTGATGCTGAGTGAAACGAACAGAACCAGAAATACATTAACACAATAACAGCCAGAATTTGTGATGATCGATTATGAAAGACTTGGTTCTTCTCAGTTATTCAGTGACTCAAAGCAATCTCAATAGACTTTGGACAGAAAATGCCATCTGCATCCAGAAAAAGAATTATGGAGATTGAATGTGAATCAACACATG
>JAJPUD010014694.1:0-40059 GCA_023553655.1 Myrmecobius fasciatus
AGGCCCAGAGAAAAAACTAAGGAATTGAAGGAGAGAAAGGAAAAGTTGATAAGGAATTAACATTTAGTTTCATGGAGAAAGTGACATCCAAAACTGAGCTTTAAAGAAAGAGCTCAGGATTATTTGGAGTTAGAAGTAACTTGAAGCATCAGTGAATTTATTTCACACATCAGTTTTACAGCTAAAGAAACTGAGGCCAATAGAAGTTTCGTGAGAAGGATTTCAAAAGGTAAAATCTGGGAGAAAGGTAAGGGGACTGCCTTTCAGGCATGAGAACCACTGTCCAAATATTCAACAATAGCAGAAAGAAATCAAAGAACAGCTGGAATAAAATAAAGCCAAATAGGCAAATTAGAGCCAGACTGAGAATAGGTTTTAAATGCTAGGCCAAGGAATTTATATTTTATCCTAGAGTCAAATGAAGAACCACTGAAGAGCTTAAATTCATTAGTTTGAGTATGAAAATAACATGATCAGTCCTGTTCATTAGAGGCAATAATTTGGGGGATTATGAAGGATGGATTATATAGATAAAAAGACTGGCAGCAAGAGGGCTAATTGGGAAACTACTACAATGGCAGCAAGAAGAAGGAGTAGTGAAGGGGGAAGGGAAATGCAAATATGGGCACTATTACCAAGTACAAGTAATAGAACTCAGCAAGTCAGTGTATAAGAAGATTGAGAGTGAATGAAGACTCAAAAAGGATACTGAAGTAGAAACAGTAACTTTATCCAAAGAAATAAAGAAGCCAAAAGGAGAAGATCCTCAGGAAAGGTTGAATTCTGATTTGGACATTTTGAGTCTGATGTGTCAGCCAAATATCCAAGGATGTAACTAGCAGGGAATCAGAAATCTTGCACTGGAACACAGGGAAAATATTAGATCTAAACATGTAAATTTAGAAATTATGTTGTTGTTTTCAGTCTTTTTAGTCATGTATGACTCTTCATGAGCCCATTTGATATTGTTGTGTCAAAAATACTGGAATATTTTGCCTTTTTTTTCTAACTCATTTTATAGGTGAAGAAACTAAGACAAACAGGATTAAATTACTTTCCCAGGGTCACACAGTAAGTGTTCTAAAGTGGGATTTGAATTCAGGTCCTCCTGTCTTTAGGGCCAGCGTTCTATCCACTGGTAAGTGATAATTTTGCTGCCCAATTAGAAATTACAAGATCACAGATTTAGACCTGAAAGGGAACCTAGAGACACTCTGGTCTCACCCGCTCAATTTATAGAGGAATAAATTGAGACCCTGAGAATTTAAGGGATTGCTCTAGATTAAAGCTTCTTCAAATTTTCTACTTGCTACCCCTTTTTGCCCAATATATTTTTACACAATCCTGAGTATATATGTATATATAATAGGTATAAACATCAAACATTTATGATAATAAATCATAATTTCATGACTCCCACATTCTCAACCCATAGTTTAAGGAGCTTTGCTTTAAATCACAAAATGAATAAGAATCTGAGATAGGATTTAAATGCAGGTCTTCCTGACTCTGAATCCAGTCTTTCCTATTCTACCATGTTGTCTCCAAGTTATCCAATCATGGATGATAATTAAAATTAAGGGAAAAGATGAAATGATCAGGTGATAAGATGAAGAAAAAGAAAGAACAGTTAATGCGAGTGCTTTTGGGAAAACTTACGTTTAAGGAATGTAGCTCAACAGAGATTAAGAAGTCAGACAGGTAAGCAATGTCATAAAAGTCAAGGGAGGAAAAGGAAACTGTTCAATAGCAGCAAATATTTCAGGAAGGTCAAGGCAGATAAGGACTGAGCAAAGGTTCAATAGATTCAGCAATTAAATAGTCCCTGGTGACCTTGGAGAGAAAATTTCAATAAAATTGTAGGAATGGTAATCCTTTAACCTAAATCCTAGGTTATCACTCTTAATTACCAATAAACACAAACCTCAACTAGGAGAATTCTGACCTCTCTAGTAATACATAAATTCATATGTCAATTTGTCCAGGAGCCAGGATCAGTGAGTGGCCCCTTGAGGCATTATAACAGGTGTTGGAGTCAAGAAGTTATGGGCTTGGATCATGCACCAGTTACTTGCTAACTGTGTGACTCTTAAATCCCCTGTTTTCCTCATTTATAAAATGATGGGTTGAAGTTAATGATCTGTAAGTTCCCACCAGCTCCAAATCTTTGACTTTTTGAGTCTAAAAGGCATTATTGTGGCTATAGTTGTGAGTGATTGCCATTCCTAATGAGCATATACTAAGTGATGCTGGGAAATGAGAACAAAGGAGCCATTTCAGGAGATGTGATTCATGAGAAGAGGTAGAAGGACAGAAGTTTTTCCCAGAAGACTAAGGAATTTCAAAGTTCAGGAATGAGGAGGTCAAGCATGATAACATTGACACTTAAAAGAATGATTAATGGTCAAAGGATATGAACAGATAATTTTCAGACAAAGAAATTAAAACCATTTCTAGTCATACAAAAATGATCTAAATCACTACTGACTAGAGAAATGCAAATTAAGACAATTCTGAGGTACCACTACACACCTCTCGGATTGGCTAAAATGACAGGAAAAGATGATAAATGTTTGAAGGGAGGTGGGAAAATTGGGTCACTAATACATTCTTGGTGGAGTTGTGAACTGATCCAACCATTCTGGAGAACAATTTAGAACTATGCCCAAAGGGCTATCAAACTGTGCATACACTTTGATCCAGCCGTGTCTCTACTAGGTCTGTATCCCAAAGAGAGCATAAAAAAGGGAAAAGGAGCCATGTGTACAAAAACGTTTGTATCATCCTTTTTTGTAGTGGCAAAGAAATCAATTGGGGAATGGCTGAATAAGTTATAGTATATGAATGTTATGGAATATTATAATTCCACAAGAAACAATCAGCGATGACTTCAGAAAAGCCTGGAGAGGCTTACATGAACTGATGTTAAGCAAAGGAAGCAGAACCAAGAGAATATTGTACATAGTAACAATAAGATTATGTGATGATCAACTCTGATGGACTTGACTCTTTTCAACAATGAGGTGATTCATGTCAATTCCAATAGACTTGTGATGAAGAGAGCCATCTACATCCAGAAAGAGGACTGTGGGGACTGAATGTGAACATAGTATTTTCAGTTTTTTGTTGTTTGCTTGATCTTCCTTGATCTGATTTTTCTTGTGCAGCACAATAAATGGGGAAATATGTATAGAAAAATTGCACATGTTTAACATAGATTATTTGCTGTCTGGGGGGTAGAGGTAAGAGAGGAGGAAAAATTTAGAACACAAGTTTTTGTAAGAGTGAATCTTGAAAACTATCTTTGCATATATTTTGAAAATAAAAAGCCATTATTAAAAAAAAGTGACTAATTTCTGTGAATGACTGAGGTGCTTGGAGATGTCATAGAAGCTGAGGACATTGGTAAACTGAAAAACCAGGAAATTAAGAGTATCCTTTATAATAGCCGTTATATATTGTGTCCCCCAAAGGCTTAAAACTGAACTCATAATATCACATAATTAGCTATTAAAGCTTGCTGTGGTGTTAAGCCTCTGGAGACAACATTATAATGCTTAAAGATTTGCAAAGAACTTTAATATACATTATCCATGTCTACTGACCTCCCTGGCTTCTAGTCCAAACTAAAATCTCACTTTCCCTAATCCCTCTTAATTCCAATACTTTCCCTCAAAATAATCAAATATTCAATAAATTATTTCCTATTTATTCTATACATAGCTTTCCTTATATATAATTGTTTGCATTTTTCCTCCTCCCTGTAGATTGTAAGTTGCTTGGGATCAGGGACTGTCATGTGCATCTTTTTTGCATCCCTAGTGTTTAATACAGAGCCCACCATAATATGTGTTTATTGAATGAATGAATAAATGAATATATGATCCTCACAATAATCCTATGAAATGGGTGCTATTATGTTTATAGCTAGGTCCTGATTAATTTAAACAAAGAATCCAGTGAAGTGGTTACATGTATTTAAATTTTCACTATTCTGTTTTCTTTCTTTTAAAGTCTTTTAAAGATATTCATTGACATAATGTTCAACTAATGGCTCATATTTACAGAATACTTTATGGTTTACAAATTGCACAATAACCCGAACACAATTATGATTCCATAGCAGTAGAATTTTGATCTCATATTTATATATAAGGAAACTGAGGTTCAAAAAGTTGAGAGGCTCAAATTTAGATCTTTTCATTTCAAAGCCAGCTCTTCTTCCATTACACCACATTGCTCTCGTGGGTTCCATGATTAAGATCTTCTGTCTGGTTTTCATGATAACATGTATATCAGAATAGTTTCACTCCCAGACATATGCCGGATGTCTGGAAGTCCTGTAGTTTCCACAATGATTTGCGTTTTGTATCATCTTTATCTACACTACAGCTTGATGGCCAATAAACTTTTGGCCAAAAACATATGGCCTTAGTTTATCTAAGGTCCAAATAATAGTTCAACATTTTTGCAGAGATGACAAATTCCTTTCTTTTGGTAATAGTTTTCTGCTTAGATACCTCATAGGATGTTTTCTATTTTCCTTTTCTTATAATAACATTGCATTTGCTCCAGGATCTGATATATCAAATGTTTTCATGAAAAATTTTGGAAAGCCTAAGGCTTAATTCTAAAATGTAGAACAAACCTAGTAATATGTAGTTATCTGATCTGATTTGGTTCTTTTTCATAGAAATTTATCGTTTTATGATAGTTGCAATCTTTTCCCAAAAGGCTTATTCATGCCCAGCTCCCTCTTCCTAACCATTTTATACATTGTATGCCAAATGTTTATGTAGTGGAAGTCTAAATAGGGATTTTTCATTTTAGGCACAGCTGCAATAAATATTATGTTTAAGAGTAACACATGAGATAGCCTAGGTATTCTACATTCTAACTGAATCACAGTCATAGAGCAAGAAGGAGTCTGAGACCAACCCAGATCAAAAGCTCTCTCTCAAACTTCTCACACAAGTGGTCATTCGGTCTTTGCTTAAAGACTCTAGTGAGGAAAGATAGGTCATTCCAAATATGTTATCTACACATTCTGTGGTAAATAACTCTAGCTCACTTAATAAGTTATTTATCAGTATTTTAGAAGAAGCAAGTAAATTTCCCAGGTACAAGGGTAAAACATTAACAGGGTGTCAAGAAGGAAATACCACTATTTTACAAATAATGTACTGTGCTATGATTGCAAACTATTTTCTACTTGTATACCTTGAAAGAGTGATTTCACTGATGTGCATACTCTTTTGATGTATATTGCAACACCTCCATACTTCATAAGTTGCTATCACAGAAAAGTGCATCACTTAGGCAATCTTTTAGTGATTAGCCTCTCCATCTAACTAGATTAGAGCCCCAACAGCAACAAATAACAACTACAGTCTGAGCTTTTAAAATATGTTAAGACCATAGCTTTCTAGAAATCCAAGCCCATCTCTGTACTCAAAATAAGATTAAGTAATGAAAGATTCTTGGGACATTTTATTAGTTCCATTTTGCTTTCCTGTAGGAGTAAGACAACAAGGAATCAAGGATTTCTTTGGAATCCGGGCTTTTCTCTGAAGAATGAGCTCATGGTAAGTAAAGTCTTCCTCTGCTGAGGTAGCATGTGCTTTCTATGTGATGTCACAGAATAAACACTAATTGGAGAACTAAATGTATCTATATGGCCCTCAAGATCCTTCTCCAATGTGGGAATTGATCACTTCTGTAAAACAAGAGTGTATTTGTCTTCTTTTGTACTGAACCAAAATTTCAGGGGATAAATACAACTCATCAGGTAAAAAGGATGGATGATTCCTTGTCAAACTTATGGTAAATGGGATTCATACTGTGGTCTGGAGTTGGACAGACTGATCTCTATTGTCCCCTTTAGCTCTAGTATTTTATGATTCTATAATCACTTAGGGAAATGAACAGTCAATCCAGTTTTATTCAGAGTTTTCTAAGCATCATAAATTTTGTCATTACATAGAAATAAGAATTGTTATCTTCCATTCCTCTACCTTAAATATCTTGGAAGTAATTTTTGGAGGGAAACAATATCACTATCTGTTAAATTTAAATTTTAGGGTTTAATCTATATACATTATAATGAATACAGGAAAAATGTTTTTGTCATATGAAACCAATGATTTACAGTAATAAATGTGAGAAAATCCTCACATTCCTGGGTTTTCCATTTTAATAACAAGTGCACAATCAGAGAAGTACTGCCTAGGAACTACCCTGCCTAGGAACACACAAACACATAGGTCAACTTACCCAGGGGCAAGGAGCAATGGATTGCTGGGAGGAATAAACATTACTTGAGTTGCAGCTGAAATGACTTTTAAGCTTGATAAACACACGGTAATCATGTGATAAAATAATTCCTCTGGTCTGCCAGTGAGAATGGCACATTTAATCATAAAATCACTGGCAACGAGTTCCCTTTAAGAAACTTTTATGTCCTAGCTGGTAATTGGCATCTAGGAAAATGGTGATGAGAGAACATGATTACAGAAATTGTTGACTATCTCTCTCTTCAACAATTTTTTCTGACTTTCCTGATAAAGCAAAGAATAGGGCTTGTCTGTCTGTGTGTGTCTTATTTAAGATCCTCTAACATTTTTGCTTCTCAATGGTAAAAACCCAATGTATTTCAGTTTCCTGCAACTCCTGAATTTTCTGTTGTCCTTTAAAGCAGTTAAACTTTATAAAAATTCATTTGGTGTAGAATGGTTTGGTTAAAAGCTGCTAAATATGTAAAAGGATCTTTTAGTGGTAAAAGAAAGAAACTCCACAGACAATATGGTATATGACAATATGGTCCAAATGACAATATGGCACACATCATGGAAATATTCACAGGTATGAATATATGCAGATGCATAAAGCAAATGCATAAAAATATCAGTTATTCTTATCATAAAAGAATTTTATTTTATGAAGTGTTTTTCCTCTGATACATTTAGTTGACTCATTTTCTCTCATGCTTAATCCAAGGTATCTTGAACTTTAATAGCATAATAATGCATTAAAATTTGGGGAACGATTTGTACACTGTTAATTCATTATTTTGATTCTTTGATCTGCAAAATTTGTTTACTAGGTCTCTCTGATTAAAATTAGAGAACCTCTCTTCTTCTCTATGCACATCTTCAGATAAATTCCTAGTGAACCTCACTAATTTGAAATTGTATATGTAATAACATATTTCACTTACTCAGCTGCTAATCCCCATTTTAATCATTCATTTCAAAGTTGCATCTCAGGAGTATAACATAGCCTTACATATAACAGGTAGACTATCACTTTTTGTGAAACAGAACTGAACCACAAGTAAATCTTTCTACCTGCTGGAAGCACTGAAATGGATAAGTGGTAGTCTTGAGAGAGTTTGACTCTTTATATTCCCATGGATGCTACATTTTTTTGTAGAGAAGTTTGTATTAATAACTTCAGGCTTTCAGATGGAAAATTAAAAATTAAAATATACTTATTAGTTTGGTATTCTCTGGGCAACAATGGAGTTCCGTGATACTGTTTCTGAATAACTTGTGTTGTGATCCATCACAGTGAGAAATTTTTTTTTCTCCTTTGCCTGTGAACCTATTGTAGAAGTTGTAATGGGGTATTCTCAATGGTACTGTTAACATTTTTGACCTTCTTTGTATCTCCAGCATTTAGCATTTAGTAACTGCTTCCTAAATGTTTACTGAATGTTTGAATGACATCATTTATTAGGAATAAACTATTGATAGGAACTGGAAACATAAAGGTTAAAAATAAAACCCAAATGAATAACTCTTAGCATGTTAAATTGCAAAGAAAGTAAAATGTGATGAGGCAAAATAGAACTTAAACCAGGGAAATCTAATTTTCAATTAAGGGATCCCAGGAAGGATTTTTGGAGGAGCTGGCATTTGGGTTGGCTCTTGAAGGAAGAGAAGAGACATACATTTATTAGTAATATACTTTGTGATAGGAATTGGCAATATTAAGGTTAAAAACAAAAACCAATAAACACCACCTAAGGGCATGTCAAGTTGCACAGGAAGTAAAATGTGATGAGACAAAACATAACTTAAATTTAAGCAGGGAAATATTATTTTCAATTAGCAGGTCCCAGGAAGGCTTCTTGGAAGAGCTGGTCTTTGGGCTGGGTCTTGAAGGAAAATAAGGGTTTTATTGGGGATTGGAGGAAAGTAAGAAAGGGCCATATTTCAGACTTTAAATATAGTATGTCTGGAAAGATTAAGTTTACTTTGACATTCCTGGTCAGTAGAAATTCAACTACTTTGTAATAACAGTTGATTTCTAGATGATCTGCCCAAAGCTTAAATCAATTTCAGTAACTTTCATTTGTATTTTTGTGGAACAATTGCTTGTGGGAAATCATAATCTGTCTAATAACCCATATTTTTTCTCATGCAATTTTCTTCCTCTTCTATTTTGTAAAGGAGGTTTCACTTAGGGTTTCACTTATTTGTGGCTACTGATATTGAATGCTTACAGAGTTGTTTCTTAAAATTCTCAGACTTTCCTACATCTTTAGAATGTACAGCTGACAAAACTATTCTTTTCTAGAGCTATCCATCTCATTTTTCCTGTGGGATCTTTTGCCTCTCATTGCTAGAGGGATTCTTATTTCCATTTGGTTTCAATTAAATATCTTTGGTTGGGCAAAGGAATAGTGGTCCTTAGAGATTTCCTCCTCCTCCTCTGAAATAGAATATACTAGGTTTACTTCCTGTCCCTTCTCTATAGCATCCGATTGATTCTTGAGTTTTGACCTAAGGTTATCCCAAAACATTTTTCTCAGTTCCCATAACCTTTGCCTCTATGATTAAGGAGGTGATATTTCTTGGGAGTTCTATTAAGCCTCTTTCTTGATTCTTGCCACTTGAGAGTCCCAGAGGTCACACATGGTTTTTGATTAGCTCTCAAAATGTTTGGCCATAACTGAAAGATTCAACTAGGTGTGTGTAAATCAGGGCAGAAAAGGCTTTAGTATCTAAGAAGACTTCAACCTTTAAGGAGACAACTAATCAAATCATTGTTGTAATGACCTGTCTTGTGACAATCTTGATTATTTGAAATAAAAAAGTGGTGACCAGTAACCAGAGAATGACTAAATATACCCTGGGGTTACCTTGGAATTTGGGATAATAAAATTAAATATGGGACTAATCAAGCAGTAGGCCAATGGATGATATACAAGTTAGTGTGGTTGATAACTTGATAACCCTGTTACTAATAAGAATTTGTCCTATGAATTTTGCTTTATTAATATTAAAAACAATCAAAAGGGACATATAAATCACTATTAAACTATCAAGAATTGGATAGAATTCCATTATATCAAGAATGGAAGTTTATTTTTGAATGAAGTAGAGAGTCATTAGTTCAATAAAGGCTTCACAGAGGAGATAACATTTCAATTTGTTCTAAAAAGATGGGCAGGATTTTAAGAGACAAAGTGAGAAGGGCCCTATCAAGCCTCTTGGGGATTTGAATAACAGCCTTGTACTCTAATCCTCATGGTTACCAGGTGTCCCTGAAATCCACTGTCTGTCTGTCTTGATATTCGCCTACTGTCCTCTGTCATACTCTACCAACAATGTGCTCAACTTTCATCCTTCTGCCTGCCAAGACAGATGCCTGTTGCTTATTGCTGGCTCTCCCTGATGCCAGCTGCCCATATTTTTGGATTTCCTTTTGTTGCATGTAGCTGGAACCTTTCCAGATCAATTACTCCACTGGAGTGGGAAGCCCTTGCCAATTTAACACTGACCAAGTCCCTGTTCTAACACATTGAAGATACTTAACTTTTACTTTTAACAATTAAACTGAAGTGAATAGTGATAGAGGGGAAAAGTTACGATTGATCTCAACCTAATAAAAAGGGATAAATTTCAGAATCATCAAGAGAAAATAAGCCATAATTTTTCTGTTACCATGGAGGAGTTTTCTGAAAACTACCTTAAAAAAATAAGGTTAGGACCAACCTAGTAACTAGATGGAACAGTGCTGGACATAGAGCCAGGAAGACTCATTGTTGTGAGTTCAAATTTGACCTCAGACACTTACTGATTGCCAAGTGATTCTGGACAAGTTACTTAATTTGGTTTGCTTTAGTTTCCTCAATTGTACAATGATCACTCCAATATCTTTACCAAGAAAACTCCAACTGGGGTCATGAAGAGTCGGGCATTACTGAACAATAAAAATACACATATCTATCTGATATTCTAATGATTATTAACTTCATGATCAAAATAGCATATTTCATTTTCACATGAAATTTACTTAATCCCACAGATTGTTCATATGGTCTCAGACAACATTTTGCATAAATGGCTAAAATTTCCTTATTTGGGAAAGATTTTGGAAATAGCTAGCAACTGCTCACCATTCATGTGCAAATGGGCAGAATATATATATATATATATATATATATATATATGTGTGTGTGTATATATATATATATGCACACACACATACACACACACATACCAGATTTCATCACAAATTATTACTGGGTTGTATTCTGAATTACAGCTTAGATAACTAGAAAGCTAATATGTAAAATACAAGACCAATTGCCTAACAAACCAGCAAAACCAGCCAAAGTGGGGGAAAAGAGCCTGAAAGAAGTTTAGGAAGAGATTTGACTAAACCACAAAGTCCTAAGTGTTTGTAGATGAAACCATAAAGAGGATAGTAAAGAGATATAAAATGTAAATGATTCATTGTCAGGAACAATAGTAGAAATTTACACTTAGAGAAGCAAGCTTCTTATGGGTGATTTTCGTCTTTACAATTACAAAGTTGACTAAACAGTCAACATTATATAAGATCCAGTTGTGCTTGTTGATGATTAATATTGGGAAAGGATTTAGCCTGATGGAGAAAAATCAGACTTTTAGCAAATCAAAGAATTGAAGAACTGCATCTTTTGACTCCATCCAGAACAAACCCTGCCTGAGTTAGAATCTCCTTCACAATATGCATGGCCATTGATCTTGTAACCTTTATGTGAAAATACAAGATAGAGACAGCCAGGATGATTTCAGAAAAACCTGGAAAGATTTACATGAACTAATATAAAGTAAAGTGAACAGAATCATGAGAACATTGTAAACAGTAGTGGCAATCAAGTACAATAAAGAATTGTTAATGATTTAGCTCTTTTTAGCAATACAATGATCCAAGATAATTTCAAAGGACTAATGATGAGGCATACTAGCCACCTCCAAAGAAAGAACTGAAATTGAGTAATAATTGAAGCATACCATTTTCCTTTTTTTTTCCTTTTTTTTCTTTTATTTGAGTTTTCTTCTACAAAATGATTGACAGAAAGGTTTTACATGATTGCATATGTATAATGCAAATTTTATTGCTTACCTTCTCAGGGAGGGGGGAATAAAGGAAAAGAGGGAAAGAATTTAGAACTCAAAATAAAAAAAAAATACAACAAATGTTTAAAAAATGTTTAAAAATGCCTACAAATAACGGACCATTAAAGTTGGTCATCTTTAGAGTGTAAAATCTTGACTAAATAGAAGAAGACTGGGAAAAGAGAAGCTAAGAAACTGACACTAAAGAGCAAGTTCTGTGAAGGTCCTGGGTATTTTCTTTACTATCTCCTAGGCCTTCTTTTAATAAGCACTCCACTTATCCTATTGCTAGCAAATGATTTCCTCCTCTTTTTCTCATAACAGCGATTCAAGATTGAGATATATTTTTGACTAATTGTCACTGTCACTGATCCCCAGCCAGTTCCTCTGCCCTCCTCTTTCAAAGCATCCTTTAGAACCACCATTTTATCTTTAAAAAATTATTCTTCTTTCCATAGTTCCTTCTTGTCACATCCTCAAGTTCTCTGGAATCATAGATTCCAAAAATATCATATACCTGGTTACCAAATAAAGCACTAGATACTTATTCTCTCAAGGTCCCACACATGTGGTCAAGAGGAACAATAATCATACTATATTCTTTCACTAACCCTTTTGGACCCTTTCTCTGTTGCCATCATTTATCAACAAATCCTCTTTTGAGGTTTACTCTGTTTACATTACTTTGTTCATGATTTTGTAATAACGACCTCTCTTCCTTAAGGAGTTCAGAATCCTATTTATTTCCTTTCTTCCTTTCTTTCCTTTCTACTCCAACTTTTACCCCTATACTGAGTTCTGACAATATGTATTTTTTATTTAAAAAATAACTTATTATATATTTACTATATACCAAACAATGTGCTAAGCAATGGGATTACAATGACAAACCCAACCTACCCTCAAGGATTTACTTTATTCTGATGGTAGGAAATAAGCAAAACTGACACAAAATTGGTCACTCAAATCAGTCAATAAGTATTAAGTGCCTACTTTGTGCTAATCAGTGTTCAGGGCTCTGGGAATACAAGCACAAAGAATGAAGCCATTTCAATGCTCAATGAACTTACACAATTATGTATTCTTAAATAATTTTAAAAAGGCAATAGAAGTGATAGGAGTACCTTATGAAATGAAAATGTCTATTGGTAACAAAAGACATAGAAATAGGAAATTTATATTCTAATAGGGGTGGGGTAAAGTAAATACAAAATATGAAATGTCATTATCAATTAATTTATTTTGGGAAGGAATAGTGTGTGGAATCTGGAGAGGCCCTGTGTAGGAGGTAACATTTGGGCTGAGACTTAGCAATAACAAAGCAGAGATGAGGAAGAAATCAATTTCAAGCATGAGGGAATGTCTGCAAAAGCATCTCTCATTTCCTTAGTATCAATGACCTATATCTTTACTCAACTAAGCCAACTACAGGGATAGTCACATCTGAGATATGATCTTCATCCATCCATATGTCTGAGCCTGAACTCTGAAATAATTTATTGCCTTTTCATTTCTCCCTAGACTTCATTCCTCCTAAATATATTGTTCTTCATCATGACCTCCATTCATGACCTCCATTTAAGTTCTTTCAATCAATCACTCCTACTTTTCTTTCCCTTTTCTCCCTTTTGTCCCACTTTTCTCTAGAGTTGATCAGTTAAACTATATATTGTTCTCTAGCATTGTCCCATCACCACTCTTACCTTGCCAAATCTTAACCCTGAGATATCTATCATTTACCTACCTGTTCCACACCTCCCCATGCTTAACATTATCTGTTCAGCACTACCAAAGGAAGGTACACAGGTGGGTCCAATACAACATTGTTAACTAATCTAATTAGACTTATCTAAGCAATCTCTTGTTGCTATGTGGCTCCCTTTATTTTTTCTAATCTGACTTAGTTTCTACTTAGCACCCTTTAACTAGCTAGACCATAGTACCTTTTTTTCTCACTCTCACTTGCAGACCTTTTCTTCTATTTTGCAAAGAATATGGAGATCATGCACCATAAGCTCCCTTTTCTATCTCCTTCATACCTCAATAATCCTTTATATCATCCTCTAATATCCCTTTTCCTCCATAGAAGCCGAAAGCTACTATTTCATTGTTGTATCTTCTTCCTATGTTAGTTAAGCATACTTTTTGTTAGCTATTCAATGTGCCTCATTTCATCTCAACATCAGACATGAAATAAAAGGATGTTTAACACTACTAAAATTATTTCCCCAATATTACAAACAATTACTTAACTGTTAAATTCAATGGTCTTGGGCCTGGGGAGGGAATCAAGGGCTTATGAAATGGCACAGAGAGAGGCCTGGAGAGACTTACATGAACTGATGCTAAGTGAAATGAGCAGAACCAGGAGATCAATATACACGGCAACAACAATACTATATGATGATCAATTCTGATGGACATGGCTCTCTGCAACAATGAAATGTTTCAAACCAGTTCCAATTGTTCAGTGAAGAAAGCCATATACACCCATAGAGAGGGATATGAAATGTGGACCACAACATAAGATTTCCATGCTCTCTATTGATGTTTGCTTGCATTATGCTTCCCTTCTCAGATTTTTTTTCTTGTAGATCCGACTTTTCTTGCACAGCAAGATAACTAAAAATGTGTATACACATATTCGATTTGTCAAGTATTTTGACATGGTTAATATGTAGTAGACTTCTTGCCATCTAGGGGAGGGGTAGGGACTACGGGGGAAAAATTTGTAACAGAAAGCTTTGCAAGGGTCAGTGTTGAAAAATTACCCATACATATGTTTTGCAAATAAAAATCTTTAATAAAAAACAAAAACAAAAACAAAACAAAAGAAATGGCATGAAGAGGGGCTTTGACATGTAGAGAGGCCATCCAAATATTAAAGAGTGATGGGAAGAAGAATATAGAGGGATAATTTCAAGAGATTTTGAAATGAAGAGAAGGGCATAAGAGGTGACTCATATTGAATGATTTTTTCATAAGCAGAAAGGACATGATACTGGAGTAGTTTGCTATTTTCTTCAACTCATTTTATAGATGAGAAAACTGAGGCAAACAGGGTTAAGTAACTTGCTTAGGGTCAGGCAGGTAGTAAAAGTATTTGAGGTCAAATTTGAACTCAGGCAAATGATACTTAGCTGAAGTGTGGCGGGGGAAGAGGAGGAGAGGATGTAAGAGACTTGATAAAAGAAAGTTTAGAAAAAAAAACTTTTGTGGAAAATTGGGAAATAACATAAGGAAGAATAAAAGGATTGCCTTGTTTTGGTGAGGGTCCAGTTGAAATTGTATAATGAATTTATAAGTATCCAATCAATAGGATTGTGACTTCCTTTGTGTCCATTCAGTTTCATATGTGCAGGAGCAAAGGAGTTGGATTGTGGGAATAATCAAGGTTCTAGTTATTTTATCCAAAGGGAAAGTTAGTTGATGAAAGATTAAGGCAATTTAAGAAAAAGAATCTGAGAGATCTGTGGCAGGAAAATTAGTTAGGAGTCTACTCTGGTAATCAGCATTTGAATTTTTTGGGGACTAAATCAATATGGTAGCAGTTGTAGTAGAGGAGAAGGGACAGAATAGTCTGAGAAAAAGCAATCCATGTTAAAGAAGTAAAGGATAACATTTCAACCATTTGTTTAATGAGTTATTTGTCCAGAGCTAGTCCAAGTCTTAATCTCATCACTCTATGTCTAGCCCTTGAATACTCTCAGGTATTTATTGTGCATTCAGACTGGTTCAGAGACTAACTGAAAACTGATGAATTAACCAAACTGAAAACTATTGAATTTACAATCTATAAGCATACTGATCAATATAAGTAATTAATAAAGGCTTCAAAATATCCTGTAGAAAATGGTGTAGGGGAGTAAGATGTAGTGATGAGATCATTAAGTTCATAATTATAGAACCAGGACTCAAATGGCATCTCTATTATTATCTGTGTGACTGTGTGTATGTGAATCTATACTTTAGTTTAGTCATAGATAGAGTTCTGAATCTGGAATCAGGAAGACTCATGTTCCTGAGTTCAAATATGACCTTAGACACTTATTAGCTGCATGACACTGAGCAAGTCACTTAACCCTGTTTGCCTCAGTTTCCTCATCTGTAAAGTGAGTTGCTGAAGGAAATGGCAGAACACTCCAGTATCTTTGTCAAGAAAACCCCAAATAAACTCTCAAAGAGTCAGATATGAGTGAAACAATGGATAGCAACAGCAAAAATTAGGGGGTTAGACTATATGGCCTCCTGGTATCCTTTCCAGCTCTAAATTTATGACTGTGAACTTTTCTTTTTTCTTAACACTTCTCCATTCTGTTTCTCCTAAATAGTATTCAATCCTGTTCTGAGCTAGTAAACCCATGTTCCTAGTTTTTTTTAAATGCCAAGAATAAGATGTGAATTGGTTACCTTCAGAGCCAACTGGCAACTAACTAAATAAGATGTATTTCCTATAAATATGTGATGATTTCTTGCTTGAATAGCTTGTAGAAGTCATTAGTTCCCAGGTGCAAACTGGGATGAGCTGGACTAAGCATTTCTTGGTTGAATTTGTGTGTGGGAATACTATCCCTGGAGCTCTAACTGAATCTTGGCATCCTGAATTCAAAAGAATAAAATACATTTCCTCACACAGATCATAAACTCATCATAGACTTGAGAATCTGGATTACTGGCGTAATTTCTTCTGTTTTCCCACTCTTAGGAGAATAGAAGACATCTGCTCTTCTTAGCATAGTGTGGAAGAAGATTTCCCATCTGCCCTTTTCCAAACTATCTCCTTGAATTTGCACATGAACTTGGCATAAAACTCATTTCAAAGTAGAATTACTTCCCTAGGTCCCATGGCCTCTATAACTGCTGGCAAAATAGCTTTGCTATGCCACTTTAATTTAAATGAGGGACCATAACGTGTCAAAGTAGGGATCAGTGGAAGCAGCTGCAAGACTAGGAGGGTATTTCCTCACATATGCTGTTGGCCCTTATTCCTCTTTCAGAAATCCAGCAAGGTTTCATATTGCCATGTTATATCCATGCTATATGGGGGAAAGAAGGCCATTTCTTTTCTTTTGGAACCCTTTTCTGCTGCGAAAAGCTGTGGAATAAACTCTCTAAAGGTCCGACATCTTGCTTTCCATCCTAAAATGTAGAAAAATGGAATGTCGAAGTTGTTCCAAATCTTATCCTGTATGTTTATGACATTATAAAACAGGTGATAGTAATAGTTTCCAGGTCAGTAAGTGACACTGAAATGTATTTCCTTTCTGGATGCTATTAATGTCAATTGGAATTATACCCTTATAATGTAGAGGAGAATAAACCCATTGATGTTAGACTTTTCTGCTGATGCTGATGTAGTTTAAAATTTATATTAAGCTAATGAATGAATGAATGAATGAAAAAATGGCTAGTGATGGGTCTGAACTCCATGTATAAAAAAATGAGTGTAACATAATCAAATTTATATGAGAATAAAAGAACAAAACTCATCTGTCCTGAAACAAAGAATATTCTGTCCTCTCACTAATTCCAAGAAACTTCTTGTCCCAAGGCAGTCTTTTTTATGCCAATACACCTCTAGCCAACAAAGAGCAATTATCTAAAAAGGTTTTTAAAAATTTTTTTTAAAACAGATTTTGACGTTGGAACTTCCCTACATCTTCCTAACCCAAAGATCCTATAAATAGTAATGCTAAATAACTCATTCTAATTGACATATGAGATAAACTTTAAAAAAACTTGACATTTTTTCCTATTTAATTTAGAAAGAACCATACATATTGATTTCCTTAAATGTCCAATGAAACTATACCTTTTAGAATTATCCCTTTAATCCTACTAAGAGTTCAAGAGAAGAAAGAGCCAAGTAGGGAACAAGGTACCCAGCAGAATTCTATTAGTTTATCAAAACAGGAAATATAAGCCATTTCCTCACACTCAGCTTTAAAAATGAAGGAAATAATTCAAACATTGTATTAATAATACAAAGTATACATAGGAGGAAACGCATATCTTTTTCGTTCCACACAGCAATATGCTCTTCCTGATAAAATCTGTGGCTATGTAGTTCACTTTTTAAAGCAATGACTGTGAAGGAGACCTCAGAATAAATATATTCATTAGGGTGTGTAAAAACATCCCCTGGAAGAAAAGTGCTCACTCCTTTGATATAAATAAAATTTTCCAGGATAACACTTTGTGCTCTGTAAGAATTCATTTACTTTAGTCAGGTGAATACTTGTGAAACACACTTCTCCCAGCTCACCATAGCAACAGACATAACCAGGAGGCAATATGTTTGAGGTGTTCTCATATATCTCATTTGAGTCATTCCAATTAAGATGCATATTTTTATAATTTCATATTTAAATTCCTTTTTTTCCCTACAGGAAAGTACTGGCTAACTTTATCATCTTCAATTCCTCTTTGGACAACCCAAGGCAGGGAATAGTAGTACTTTCTAAATTCCAAATATAAAAGATAAATAAAAACATATCACTTCAATAAAAATTAATTGTCACACTAAGACCCGTGTTGTACCAGGCTACAGCTGTGTAGGAAAACCTGGGAAACGAGACTGGTTACAGAGGGCGGGTGCAGGTAGGTAGGTTTTGCAAGTCAGAGAGGCCAATGGACAATTCAAATGTTTCTCGTGAAGAGAGAAGAACACATAGGTATTGATGATTTACACAAACATTATCAAGATTGCAGGGAAGTCAGTTAACAGATCAGGAACTTATGCTGAAAAGGGAAACAAAGTCAGGACATGGGACTGAGTGAACCCAGACCAAAGAGTCTCAGTAACAAAGATTCAGAAACTGGATAAAGGTCTGGATTACAAGTGTAGGAGTTTTGAGAGTAAAAATGACCTTTTATAACTGAACTCATGAGATGGAAGATCAATATGTTTTTCTAATCAATTTGTGGAGACATGTAAGCAAACCTGAAAGGAGTTGAAACACATTGTCTGTACTACCCTTTCTTAAATATTTAATGCACAACTTTTCTTATAGAAAACCAATCTGAATTATGTAATGATCAACTGTGATGCACTTAGCTCTTCTTAACAATGCAGTGATTCAAGGCAATTCTGATAGACTTGGAATTGAAAATGCCTTATATATCCAGAGAGAGAGAACTATGCAGACTGAATGTGGATTGAAGCATAGTACTTTTACCTTGTTTTTTTATTTCTTGTGTTTTTTCCCCCTTTCTTGTACAAAATGACAAATGTGGAAATATGTTTAAAAGAATTGTACATATTTAACCTATATCCGATTGTTTGCTGTCTTGGGGTGTGAGAAAAATTTGTAATATAAAATCTTACAAAAATGAATGCTGAAAACTATCTATATATGTATTTGGAAAAACAAAAAAGCTATTTAAATTTTAAAAAGCAAATCTGTAATAGTTATTTTAGTATTAACGAAAGAAGGAATATTTTCCTAGGTATTATGAGAAAAGCAATCAAGTTTTGCCAGTTGTTTATAGTGATCAGGATTTTTGTAATTTGGGGACAATCTGGTGAATTTAAACCATGATCATTATGAATTTAAAGAAATTTACCTATGTATATATATATACTTATGAATATATAGATATTAATATATATTATATAATAGCATACTTCCTAATTTTCAACAAAGTAATCCATTAATTTAAAAATACCATCATAACAGTAAAAGTAAAATATCAACCTATGTAGCTGCTCTGCATAATGAATTATACACTAAAGGGAGAAAGCAGGTAAGAAAATGGGTAATTATGAGTTGGGCAGTGCACAGGTGGCAGAGATCAAAGTAAGGAGGGGGTTGAAATGAAGCATCCAATCAGGAAGAATGGCAGATACTAGGCACCAGACACAAGCAGTCTATAAAAATGAGTGGCAACTTTTAAACCTTTAAGCATGTAAGAAACTTCCTGTCTGAAATGCCAGCTGCCTCAGATTTCAATGATTCATTTATAGTAGTGCCTTGTACTTGCCTGATTGCTAAACTGCTTCATTGCTTTAGATATATGCTCTCTGGATGTCTATTAGAAACAAAACACTAACTTTCAAGTCATCTTAAAATTCAGACAGTGTTTTAAAGCATCTATCTATCTATGTAGGTAGATATACACATATCTATTTAAAACAACTTAGATCTCATTTATACATAGTTATAAATGTATATTTCAACAATTAAGTCCTATTTTGAATAGGATTTCACTTTGTTCTAAAGTTGTTCTTGAATTAGTTCCTGCTTGGGATTCCCAAGGCCTTGAATTGGAATTAAAACATGGTCTTGTGAATCCCAAGTGAGAACTAATTCTTTTTCTTTCCAAATGTTTTGAAAACACAAGTTCAGCTCTGCATGAAAACATCTCCACTTCAGATTGAGTTCTGATCCTCCCTTTTACCAGGTTGCAAATTTCTGTTGCTTCTTTCTGGACATAACTTTCTATGTGCATTTCTTCCTCTGATCTACCACCATTACTAGTGGACCCTGATTATCATCTCTTGGATAGATACTGCAAATTTATCCTCATTAAACCTCTTTTTCTTCTTCTTTCCTTTAGCTATGTCCCTTTCCAATTCACGCCACAATTTTAGTCACTTTCTGCATTAGTATTGTTTTTTGTTCTTTATTCTACAACAGGATCAATATAACATCAAGATATTGATACCATGACTTGCAAGTGAATTGGATTATTAAAATGAGGGAGGGCTGTGCAAAGTCACCAGCTTTACTTTCTTGTCTGGAGCCATCTGGAGAGGGTCCCAGATGCAATGGGAGACCTTGGCCTAGGTCTTACCCAGTGACTAATAATGACTAAGGTTTGTTTTTTAATTTTTATTATTGTAATTTGTTATTGCATCAGTAACTCTGTCAATGATTGGTATGACCACTACTACTCTAATGATTCAATCCAAATATCCTCATTTAATGGTTCTCCAGAGTGCTACATAATGTTTTATTTTATTTTTTTCTTTTATATCTCAGTTCATTGTACCCATTCATTGATGGATTTCAAGTAAATTTACTCCCAAGCCTACTTCATTACTTAAGATATTCCACCTCTGAACCTTCTTCAGTGTATCACCATAGTTCTGGAGAAATCCCTTTTTACATGTTTTTACTAATGATTCATCACTTGTGGTCCTGGGCGTTGAAGTGAGCTTTTAAGAATGCACAGGTTTCAACAGGTGGAACGTGGTAGGAGAGAATCCTGGCTTGAGCAAATAATAACTCATGTTTACATAGCATTGCAAAGGTTTACAAAGAGTTTTCTTTCCAACAACTTTCTCTTTAATGAAGGTAAGATAAGTATTATTGTTATTATTATTATTATTATTATTCCCATTTTGCAAATGAGGAAAATAACACTTATCAAATATAGCCTCAATATCAGATCTGGGATTTGAATCCAGGTCTCTTTATTCTAGATACAATGTTCTCTTAAGTCTAACAGAGAGGAAGGGTTGTCACAACATACAAGTTAATACATAGCAAGGATAAATATCATTTATTATTGGCTAAATAGGGTGTGTGCAGGGAGAATAGGGGAAGATTTAGACCCAGAATGTCACTTGAAGATCAGTCTTGGATTTTATTCAGCAGATGTGGGATTCCCATAGGTACTTGTATCTATTATCCTCAACCTTTTCCCCCTACTCTGATGGAATAGCCAGACCATTTAGATATAGTCCTTACTGCTTATTCATGTATCATGTTAATATTTCAGTTGTATCCTCTCTATTCCTTTTATATGTATGTTCACATAATTGTATCTGTCAAGGACAACATGCTTCTAGACAACAGAGATCAGGTCTATGTAATTCTCTTTCTACAATGTGTAACACTGCCAAAATTGTATTAAGTAATTGCTTAATAAAAATGCCTTTGGTGTTAACAACATTACGTTCACCTGAATGAAGAGAGGAAGCTAGAACAGATGATTTTGAAGAATAGTCTGGTACAAGTCTATGACCTAATGACTGGTTTTAAAATGAAAAAAAAAAGATTGACTTTGATGACATTTTCTCATGAACCCTCTTTCTCCCTTCCTAACCTCTCTTCTTCTCCCTCTTACTACCCCTTACCACCTTTACCTAAAAGGAGATAGGACATCTGGTTCTGTCCATCTTTTGCTTTTATTTCAAGAGCACTTTCAAGAATTTCCTGAATTCCACAAAGGAATTAATATAATTTATATAATTCCTGAGTGATTGGGTAAGTCTTACTTTAACTTTTCTTCTCCTAAAGTGGCTTTATAGTGAGCTCAATCTGTAACACAAGTACTATGGATATTTGCTCAGAACTGCTCTTCATAATCAATATTTCTTGATATGCATGCTCATGCATATGAGATCCTTCATATACTGAAGACTCTTTCAAACTTAATATTCATTATGATAAAGCAGTCTTCCCTAAAAAGGACTCTACTTTTATTAAGTTCAATGGATTATAATTCCTTCAGAAAGATCAGAAAGATCAAGGAAGAATTTAGAAGCTTGTTTATTTCTGTTATTTTAGTCCTAAGAAACTTGTTCTGGAGACAACAGATACCTATGCAAGAAGTTCCAGAAGGCCCACATTTGTTCAGTCAATTGGAGATACATTTGAGAAGCAAATTCTCTTTTTAGGATGAAACCCCCTCCCCCCCCAAAAAAAAACCTCCAGAGAGGGCAGAGATGTCATTTACATTTTAATGTCAAATACTTTAATTGTCAACATCTTCTTGAAAATGAGTAGGGAATTTTGGAGCAAGAGGACACTGGGGAAGGACCTTGATCCCAGAGGCTTGCAACATGGGATCTTTTCGTGCTGGGTAAAAGAGAAAAGGGGAAGAATTGACATATTTTGCTGTTCGTATCCCCAAAGCTCAGCACAAAGTAAAAGCTTGAGAAATGCTTTTCCTTCATTCAAGGAAGAACTATGTCTACTTTACAATTTTGCCTAGTGTTTTGGTAACTTATCAGAGCTATATTATTAGAATTTTTTCTTTTAAATATTGTTTATCCCATTTGCCTCATTTTAATGCTTCATGTTCTATTTATCTCACTTGCTTTTTTCCCCCACCTCCAAATTGGAACAAAAAAAGAAGAGAGGGAGGGTAGAAGTGAAAGAACCTTCAGAAGATATCTAATTCAATCTACTTATTTTACAAATGAGAAATTAAGACCTGGAAAGGTTAACTGATATGCACATGGCCACATAAGTAGTAAGTGACAATCAGGATTTAAAATGAGTAATTTCCAGGGTTTCATTGTACCTGCTACCTTTCATGACAGAAAGAGAATGAGCTATAGAATATATTCCTACTCTGTGGAAAAAGGAGTCAGACTCCATTTTGGTCACTTCCCACTGCCATACTTCTATAGAGATACATACTCTTGGATTCCCAAACTCAGAAGACCATTTAGAAACTGTGCTCTGAAAATACAAGGGATTTTTGAATATATGTGTACATATATATATGTATATATATATTAGTATTATAAAACAATATTGGTCATTTACAATTGTAACATCTGGAAGAGGTAATTATTGGGAGGAAACTCATCAAAAGGTTATGAATAAGGTTGGGTAAATATTATTAAATAAAAATTATGTAATAAAAAGACATTGCCTTATTAATGGAGAGAGGGGAGAAGTAGAAGAATAGTTCTTGCATTTAAAAAGATGTAGCAAATAGTTTTCAGTTTTCCCCTCTTTAGAAGTTAAGGTAGGCCCATCAGTCCAATTTATTTAAGAACCCAGAGATGAATTCCTAGCTAAGTCAAAGAAGAAGTGCCCAGATTCTACTAACGCTCATATGACTTTGTCAACTTAGCTCAACCAATAGTGAGAAAGGTAGGAACCTATTTGCTCAAGTATTGGAATGACTGAACAGATGAGTATTGAGTGACTCATGGGAATCCATGGATTAAGTATATCAAGGGAAAGGACCTAGGAAAAAGATTTTGCTGTTCAGTTTTGTCCATTTGTGACCCCATCTGTGGTTTTCTTGGTAAAGATACTGGGATGGTTTGCCATTTCCTTGTTCAGCTCCTTCTACTGATGAGTAATCTGAGGCAAACAAGATTAAGTGACTTGCCCAGGGTCATACCAAGAGTCTGAGGATAGATTTAAATTTAGCAAGATGAATCTAGATGACCAAGATTGGTACTCACTGTGCCATTTAGTTGCCAAGGAAAAAGATTACCAGAGCATAAAATAGGTGATGCTGAATTTTGGAAGAACTGTTTTTTTTTTCTCAAAGATTGAATTAAATAAAAAATGTGCTCTTTATAATCTACTTTAGGGGGGTAGTCAAATAAATCGACAATTTTGAAAAGCTAAGCTACTTTTTGATGAGTTCCAAACATGCAGATAATACCCTATTTTGCAATCTGAAGAACAGTATTTCAAAGGGCTTTTGAGGGCAGTGGGGAAGGACAGGCTTCCTTAGGCTTATATGGATGATGGAGGGTGGTGATGAATCAGAACAAATGGGCTCAAATCCAAGAAATATCATTTCTGTGACTCTGGGTTAGTTAGTATGGGACTCGATTTTCTTCTTTTGTAAGGTGGAGATTATACTTCCTCTAACCACCTCATAAGGCTGTTCTGAATATCAGATGAGACAATGTACATAAAATGCTTTGTAACTGCATAGAAATGTAAGCATTATTATTGTTTAAGGTCCATTCCAGTTTTCAACTTTCCAGAATGTTTTCTATAATCTCATTTGTTATGTTTAGAACAAATGTTCAATAATTCCTCTATACAAGTTCTTTTAACTGGTAAAAAAAAATCAGACATAATTTAATGCACACATTACCTCACATACTTTCTATACAACTTTTAATTATTTCTACTACATGTCAGTTCTTGGTGCCCTATGGCCATAAAAATGTGTTCATGATTACTGTTGGCATATGACTGTGGAATAGAAATTATTATTCATTTTAAAATGGATGCTGTTGGGAAGTGGGAGATTATTTACTTATACAAGAAAAGTTAGTCTAGTTTTAAAAATTGAAAATAAAACTATCTTTCCCTTTTTAGATCTAGAAGAGACTGTTGAGTCTAAAAGTCCTGGGAAGAAGAGCCATTAACATGTTTTATAACACAGTTAAGATTTCTGTTTTGGTTCCTTGCAAACCAGTCTGGGCAAAGAAGGTGTTCATTCATATTGGCATGTGAGGAGTAAGATTGGTTATGTCTGAACAAGCACAGTTTTAGAGATGGGTAGCTTTGCAGTAGATCAGAAATTTCTTGAGACTGAAGTCACATGGGTGCTTGGGGACCAATTGAAAATGGGGTCTTTACTGCAAATGCAGCTCAAGGGCTAGAGCCATTTTTAGATACTTGCTGACTGGGCTGATGGTTGAATTGTTTGCTATTCCTGCCCTGGTGTTTCTCCAATCCTGGAAGCCAAGTTGCAGAGGGACACAAATGACTATGTCAGGCAACTTTTAGAAAATGATCTATTTTACATATTACTTGTATACTAAGGTTCCCTAAGCAAGAATAAAGCAATAGCAATGTGATCCATAGGAGAAACACGGTATCTTGACTGATTAATTAGGAAAAGCTATTTTATAATACCTGTTTTATGTGCTACCTGACTATTTATGCATGGATTCATCTATGGGAGGGGCTGTCCATAGCATATTTTAAAGTCTAGACTTCTTTCTGCCACCCAGAAAGTTATTGGGTTGATTCTATCTGTTGCAAGCTAGTATGTACTTAGAGAACACATATTAATTTTATTATTAGCCTAAGTAGACAAATCTGTTGGAAAAATATTGAAAAGCAAAACATGAGGTTTTTTTCCTCCAGCAATAAGAGAATCCAAACCTAATGATACCATATTATTTTGAGGTTTTGAAATGAAAGCATTTTCCATCTAATAGTATTATGTTACTTTGAAAACATAATGTTTAGCAGAATTACATTTCAAAAGGTTTTCACAACTTTATATATGGGAATATGTGAGTGTTTTAAAATAAGATAGCATCTAAGAGCTGAAAGGGCACCCTAGAGATAACTTAGTTCAGTATCCTCATGTTCATAAATGAGCCCACTGAGAGCAAGAAAGATTAATTCAGTAGTTTGATCAAGATCATGAAACTATCAAGTAGTAGAGTTGTACTTTGAACATAGGACCTCGGATTTTTTCCCAATGAAGAAGGCTTTTTTTCCTTCCTTCCTTCCTTCCTTGCTTTTTTCCTTCCTTCCTTCCTTCCTTTCTCCTTCCTTTTTCCTTCCTTCCTCATCAGTAAAATAAGCTAATGGAGGAAATGATAAACTACTCCAAGAAAATCCCAAATGGGATCATGAAGAGCTGCACATGAATGAAGAATTTTTTGACTCAAGTTCCAGTACTCTATGATGCTTGAAGTTATTAACTTTGCTTCTTTTTGTTAAAACATTTCTTAACATTAACATTTTTTTTCATTCAGGGGCTGTCCAGCCTGGGCCTTCTTAGCTAAGGTTATTCAATGAGTCAGGCTGACTCAGGATTCCATCTCAGACTTTTGGTTCTCTGTCCTTAGCTCCAATTCCAAGATACTGTCTGAGTAAAAGGCATCATGGTCTTTTTCTACACAGTAAAAAAATTCTCTTATCACAGTACAAACAACTAACATGCTGAGATTATAAACATCCAAATAGTGGACTTCCTCAAATATTCTAAGTGATGTCATCTGGCCCTTCTTTCATATCCGTTTTATTATACCCCTGTCCTTTCAAAACAGACTGTGCTCCTTAGGATAACAAAAGCCAGGAAATGTCCATGTTTTGGCAATAAGACAAACATGGAAACATGCAGAAACTGACAAAATACAAACACTCATATATTTAGAAGAAAGAATTCCAGTGTCATAATTTAATTTAATATTAAATAATTTAAAACCAGCACCTTAGTACATGATAAACATTCTACTTAGAAGGTAGTAGGAAGAACTTAATATTTTCTGGACAAAAAAACCATTAAAGCAAATGTATGGACTAGTAATTTTAATTACTATAGACACTCAATGTGGGTGTATAGATGTTGACTTGAAATTTCTGGATATATATATATATATATATATATATATATATATATATATATATATATATATGAAGAAAGCATTTTCAAAACCGAGTCATGGCAATTTAAATGACAAACTCCTTGCAATCAGGGTTTCTTACTATTTGTGGAAACAGAAAGAGGGGACAACATTCAGAATGGGAATTTCCAGAAGTGACCAGGAATAAAATAGAGGCGTGGAGAGGAAGGGTTTTTTTTTTAAGTTTTATATGGGTCCCTCCATATACCAAGAATTAGCTTTTTAAGAGTTACTTAAGAATATGCCTAATGACAAAAGATGAAATATACTGACTATATTAATAAACATGAATCAAACATGAAATGAGAGGAAGTTATCCTACCAGCACCATGCTGACAACAAAATGAAATCCATTATTGAATAAGATCTGATTATAAAGATTACAAAATTAACTAATTTTTTAAAAGTCTATATGCTACATAATTAAATAGGAATATGCCTAATTAAAATAATTCTCATGTTTTTGTTTTTCCATTAAAAGATAGTATATGTACATTGGTCTAGCTATAATTAAACACGAAGCATAAACATTCTGTTTTTCCCTCTTTTCAATGATTCAAACTTTACTTTTCACTAAATTAACAAAATTCCAAAGTATCATGCTACCAATAATTATAATTTAAGTATTACAAAAACTGACCTTAACAGTACAAGAATTTCCATATTCTCTTTCATGAAAACTTTTTCCTCCATAATACTTCTCCTTCTCTTGGAAACTACTAACAAAATATTCTTAATTGGATTCAGGCAAGGACTGTCTTTAGAATTTAGGGTTAGAATCAGAATTTTCCTTCAGCAAATTAGCAGGGAAGATCATGAGAAAGAAGTAGCTGCAACTTAGAAGTTAGATATGTTTGCTAATCTACTTGCAGATTTATTAGAAGCTAGTCAATGAACATATATGGGCCATTTATCAAGAAATATTAGTGACCAACTATGCCTTACAAGATTATCCTTGTTTCCCATAAACATTTTGTCTTTATATCTCAAACTGAATTTGGAGATTGTAGAATATGAATACTCATTATATATGTTAAGGAGAGGTTCCATTAAGCCTGGTTGGAGTTTGATGGACTCCTTCCTGCTGATTGGCTAGAAAGGAGGCTGGAATGATGCAGTCCTGAAAGAATCCTGCCAATGTGCTGAAACAGGAAAATTTAAACCTCACTTTTTCTTTTAAAATATTTAATTTTAGTTTTTCAATGAATAAATATCTAATTTCCCCCTTCTCAATTCCCCATTAGAATTTTTAAAAATCCTTGTAACAAAAATGCAGACCCCAGCAAAATAAAATTTCCACATTGACCACATATAAAAAGAAGTCTCATTCTGTACCTTGAGTCCATTCATTTTTTTCAGGAAGTGGAAATCATGGATGAAAACTGTGTTCATTGAAATTCTTAAATCTTTCAGAGGTCTTTGTTTTTAGTGTTATTATCCTATAATTTTTTTCTGGTTTTGCTCATATCACTCATATCATTTCATACAAATCTTCCCTTTCATCATTTCATATAGCACATTAAATAGAGAAAAAGTGGACTTGGTTTTGAATTCCAAATGTACCACTTACTACCTATCTGACAAGGTAAGTCATTTCATCTTTGTTTCTCAGTTTTCTTATCTGTAAAGCGAAGGACTGAACTAGATGGTCTTTAAAATTCTTTTCGGCTCTAAGGCTATGATTTTTAGAATCCTAAGATTTTCTGGGCCTGGAGTTTTGGCACTAGGTTTATGTTGCCTTGGGTTAGGTATGTGTGAGTGGGAGCTGAGACTATAACTCAGTAGCTGGCCAAGTTTTCCATCTCACTGGGAATCTCCTGGAGCTGTGGAAAAGGAGCCAGGTTGTAGCAACAAGCCTGCAGGGAAATTAGGTGGCTTGCTCAAGGTTAAGCTCTTCAAAATGAAAATAGAAGAACCCCCTTAGAAAAATTGCTTCTTTTTTACTTGATATATTTTGGTGACCCTAATCTTCAAGTAACATGTGCCACCTCTCTAACTTCTGTGCAACTGTATAAATTGCTTCTTCCCTTCATAGGTAGTTAGTGACTGTGAGTTTTATAGAGGTGGCCAGCTCTGGAATCAGGAAGGCTCATCTTCCTGAGTTTGAATCTGGCTTCAGGAACTTACTAGCTATGTGATTCTGGATAACTTACTTAACCCTGTTTACTGTAGTTTCCTCATCTGTAAAATGACCTGGAGAAGGAAATGGTAGGCCATTAACTCTGCCAAAAAATCCCAAATGTTATCACAAAGAGTTAGATACAACTGAAAATGACTAAACAATAACCACCAGACAGTGAATATTTGCCTCTTGAGTCAAAGAAGCTGGGTTCAAACCCACCCCTCATGTTTACTGTTCTTCCCACTCCCCTAGTAACATTGGTCGGTTCAGTTTCTTCAACACTTTATAATTTTTTTTTATCTTTAAAATAAAGGCTTGGAGTACATTGATTGTATGATACCTTCTAGCCTGTAATTGTCCTGTCTTCTGCAAAAAACTGGACAAAAGAACACTTTAATACCTTTTAAAGTAAATTAATTTACCTTACAATAACTCTTTCCATAAAGCATTAAAATGACAAGAATGCTTTGAATAAGTGGCTTCACCCTCTCCACAAATAATACAAGTTATTGACCTACAGGGATGTAGACAAATTGATACAAATGATAGCCACAAGTATTTGACTATAATCCAATATCGCCAACTTCTTCCTTTTATGGGGTATAAAACAAAACCAACAAATAGCCTTCCATTTCCCTGATGTGTGTGCTTGCATGTACATATGTGTGTATGAACTTGTTTTTTAAATGGAATGCAATGTGACCTAGTAGTTACAGTATGGCAGCCAGGATTTCCTAACTGATTGAGCCAAAAAGCAAGGGAAAGGGAGGAAGAAAGCTGCCAAATAAGTCTTTAGGGCATTGGTTGCAAACCCAGTCATCCTTCCTCTTGCATACTTACTTGGACTCTCTGCACTGGAAAACAAATCATTCCTTTCCCAGCTGTGAAAAGGGAGATATTTCTTTGGCCACTGTTCAATATCCTCCCCTTCTTCACCCCCGTGAGATAAAGAGATCTGTTGCTTACTCAACTATTGATTATCAGCTGCAAGTTAAGTTACAGCCAGTTGCTTCTAGAATGTCTTGGTTATGATTCTTAACCTTCAGTTCTTTCGATTTTCTCAATTAAGATCCTAATCCTTAGGCAATGGGTCTAGGGGACAGAAAACTAGAGCTGGTTAGAGTCAGAAAGATTTGAGCTCAGAGAAATATCCTCCTGCAACTCTACTCTCAATTTACTAAGTGTGAGAATCTGGGTTAGTCATTTCTACTTTCTGACCCTCAGGTTCTTTATCTATAAAACTGGAGTATTGGACTCATCGTTTAAGGTCCCTTCTGGTTCTAAATCTATGCTAATTATAATAATTAATTTGATGCTTATATTATTAATACTACTAATAATCTAATACCAATTTATTAAATGCATACTATTATCAGGTACTCTGCTAGTAAGAAGAGAAAAATGAAACAGTCCATCCAGAAGGTATATTTTAATTAAGCAAAATAATGTGCAAATATAAGGAATTTTGAGAGAAGACACTAAAAGCTGGAGAGATGATAGAAGTCCTAATATTGGGGATGTCACTTAAGCTAAGTTTGGAAGAAAGTTAGTGATTAAAAGAAGCAGAGTGAGAGAATACATTCTAGGCTTGAGGGACAGGAAGGTCAAAGGCACTGAAGGTGGGGATCAAATAGAATATGAATGAAACAGCAAAAAGGCCAGTTTGAAATGGGAAGTAAATGAAGGGAATAATTTGGAATATATTTGGAAAAACAGTTTGGAATCTGGTTATAAAGAACTTTAATTGACAAATGGAAGAGTTTGTATTTGATCCTAGAAATAATAGGAAATTACTAGAGCTTTACTGAGAAAGGAATGGAATGGTCAGACCTGTGATTTCAGAATATTTCAGAATCTCAATGACTGAGATTCAGAAGCTCAATGATTGAACAACATACTTTTATAATGTCATTAAAAGGTCTTTTATTTACTTGCATCCATTAGATGACTATTGAAAAAAATATCCAAAGATTGATTTTGATGTTTAAAAAGTACTATGTTCCATGGCGAGGGTGTGCTTAATTTCATATGGAAGTAACATATATAAACCGTCTGCTTACTAGCAATTCTCCAAGATGAAGTGATGGACCTGCATTGATTGCTAGTAGTTGATTCACTTTGGAGTTCTCTATGTCAATGGAATCACAACTCCAGTTCATGTCCCTACTTACTAGTATGCTTAATCTTGTCTTTCCTATTCTTTCCAGAATATGTATTTAATGACCTGGCCAAGGCTCATGATTTGCCCAGTTTTCAGGAAGCATGTGGTACTCAAAGTTCTGGCTTTGTGTACTAAGTAGGTTTAAACATCCTAAGGAAGGAAAGCTTCTAGACAAGTTGTTTATAAATGTGACACCACCCAATATAGATCTCTGTCTCACCTCCTGTAATTCCCCAACACAATTCCCCTGAAAAAAATTTGAAACAAAACAAAACAAAACAAAAAACCAAAAAAAGAAAAAAAAAAGAATTAAATCTCCTTCTTAGATGGAAGTAAACTTTTTGGATCAATCAAATTTCCATTTGAATGAAGGGGATAAGTAAGAGGAGCTAATTTTGAAAGTCCCCTTATGTCCCACTCCCTTTTTGTACTATTCATATTGATTTAAGGAACTTGTAGTAGAGATGAGCTTTTATAGAGATGCAGCTAGATTAGAAACTAAGCTTTTAGAACATTCTCCTACAAGTAGAATATTGTAGATATCAAGTAAGGTAATAAGGGCAACTAGCCACACAGTGGACAGAGAACAACTGGCCCTAGAGCCAGGAAGACTTATCTTCCTGATTTCAAATCTGGCTTCAGACACTTACTAGATGTATGATTCTAGGCAAGTCACTTAATCCTGTTTGCCTCAGTTTCCTCATCTATAAAATGAGCTGGAGAAGGAAATGATAAAGCACTCTAGTACTTCTGCCAAGAAAACCCAAATGGAATCACAAAAAAGTCAGACATGACTGAAAAATGACTAAAGAACAACAAAAGAGATGAGCGAGGGTAGTTCATCTTTTGGAGAGATGAAAAGCTGATCTTCAATTTCATTTTAACATTCAGCAGTTATTTTATTCCAGATTTTAGAAGTATATAGGATAAAACAAATTTATAAATGACACCATTCTTTTCAGGACACTATAATTTCAATTTTCTGGATGCCAGCAAAATATTGATATTATAATATCAATAATATTATTGATATTATAAAACCAGACACACTAACAAAAAAACCTTAATAGATTTTCTAAGAAAATATGTTGTACAATCACATTTAATTATTCACGTAAAAAAGGGGAGCAGATAATTCAAACTATCTTGTAGCCAAAAATGCTCAATAATTCATTTTTTATTTTACAATGCATACTATGATCATTTTTCTTTTAGGAAAAATGGTATAATGAATGGAAAGAACACAGGATTTAGTTTCTGAAGTCCTGATTTGGAAACCCAGATCTGATACTTAGAATCTGTATCAGTCAGTCCAATAGAGTTCTTAGAAAAAGCTATACTAAGTGCTTGGGAATACAAAGGAAGGTTAAAAAAAAAGGTCCAAGCCTTCAGAACTAACATTCTAATGAGGAGAAAAATACAAAAATAAGAATAAATATTAAGAGAACTTATTGTTTAGTTTTTTTTTTCAGTCATGTCTGATTTTTGTGACCCTATTTGGGTTTTTCCTAACAAAGATACTGGAGTGGTTGGCTATTTCCTTCTCCAGTTCATTTTACAGATGAGGGAACTGAAGCACTCAGGATTAAGTGACTTGTCTACCATCATACAGCTAGTAGGTGTCTGAGACCAGATTTGAATTCAGGAAGAGGAACTTTCCTGACTTGGTCCAAGGGCTTTTTCCACTTCACCACCTAGCTGCCCTCATTACTTTTTTTGGTAACTACAATATTTTAGATAGGAGGAAAATGTTTTGAAAATATGGTCTCTTCCTCTCAGACAATTAAACATTGAGATATTGGTGAAGATGATGATGATGAGAATGATGATGATAGAGATCTTTATTATGCTAGGTTTGTTTTGTTTTGTTTTCTATATAACATTTGCTCTTGTGAAAAGGAATGGTGATTTAGGAATAGGAATCACTTCTTTACCATTTCAACAGAAAAAGATTTTTAGGAAATGAAAAATGTGTACTTAGTTAACCATTTTAAATAGTAATTTGTAGTGGCAATGGAAGGATTGGTAGTGGGAGATAGAAGCTACCCATTTAGTGGCTAGAAATATATTTTTACATCTGAAAGCCAGAATGGACTCAATGCGACCCTTGGACACTTGAGACATCTGTAGTGAGTTGCTGCTGGTTCAGAATTTAGCTCCAGGGCCTCTTTTTTTTTTTTTCTTCACAGTTCAGTGTTCCTTAATTTAAGAAGCAAAAGCTAGGGAGCACTTCAAGTATATGAGCAGATCTTTATCAACAAGTATGAAAAGGACCAGCCATTCATTATTTCTCATGGAAACAGGTCAAGAAAAAACGGCTTAAATTGAAGTAGGTTGAATTTGGGTTACTCATTAGGCAGGACTCCTTGTCTTAAAGAGATGTGAATCACAATTTTTTTTTCCTTTCAAAAGTGATATTGAAAAATTTCCCTGATGACTTAATTGAAGGATGGACAGCTATCTTCCTGTGATGATTTGTGTGTAATTCCACATAATGTCCTGCACATAATGAACTCAACTTTTAAGTTTCAAGTCATAGAACTGCATGACCTGGAATAATAGATATATAGTTTGAAGTTCTACTAATTCAAAGGTGGAAAATACATATGCAAGTGACGGGCCTCCTCTATATAACCACAACAACACAAAAAAACTTTGTAACTAAAAATCATATGCCTAATAATTTCTTTGGGTCACCATTAGAAAATACCTCAAAAAAAGAAAGAAATAAAATCAATTAAGAAATATTATAGAAACAGGGAAGATTGAGATTCATCTTCAGAAGAGGACCCTAACAAAAAAGCTTCTATTCCAAAGAGTAACGTGAAATGGCTCTCTGCCCAGTGAGAATTTATAGAACTCAAAAAAGAATTCAAAAATCAAATGAGAGATATTGAGGAAAAACTAAAGAAAAAAATTAAAACCATCCAAGAAGATTATGAAAAAAAGCTAACCAATTAGAAAAGGATATACAGAGTCTCAAAGATGAAAATAAGTCTTTTAAAATTAAAATTGGGCAAAAGGAAGCCAGTGAAGTGAGAGACCAAGAAATAACAAAACAGATTATAAAGAATGAGAAAATAGAACAGAATATGAAACAACTCACAAGAAAAACAACAGATCTGGAGAACAGATTAAGAAGAGAAAATATTAAAAAAAATTGGACTGCCAGAAAGTTAGGACCCAAAAAAGAACCTTGCCACAAAAATGAAGGAAATAATCCTAGAAAATTGTTCTGGAGTGACAGAACATGAAGGGAAAGTAGAAATAGAAAAAAAATCTTTTGATCACCTCAAAGAGATCCTTTGTGGAAAATATATAAGAATATTATTACCAAATTTCAAAACCCCTTGATAAAAAGGAAAATTTTGTAAGAAACAAGAAAAAAAACAATTGAAATATGCTAGAGCTACAATTAGAATTATACAAAACTTATTAGCAGTTATAATAAAAGACTGCAGGTCTTGAAATCATATCTACAGACAAGCAAAAGAACTAAGCGTGTGGCCAAAAATTTCACATCCAGCAAAATTATTTATAATTTTCAATGAGAAAATATGGACATTCAACGAACTTGCAGATTTTCAGAACTTTCTATCAACCAAACCCAACTTAATAGAAAATTTAACATGTAAGAGCCAATAACAAAGAACAATTTTAAGGAATTCAATATAGAGAAACTGTTTAAAAATGGACATATTCTTCATGGTTTTTCTAAATAGGAAATTTATTCTTTGTTTAATATTTACATCAACAATAGGGTAAGCTCAAAAGAAAGAGTAGCAGAGTAAAGGCAAAAATAGCAATCGTTATACAAATGAGGTGCCGAAGAATAGACACAGGCATTAGAGCAGGGAGGAGGACTCATAATTCTGAAAATCTATGGGAATGGGTTCAATAGGCAACACTACATATATACCATCAGGGGTTTAGCACTCTCCAAAATCTATGAAGATATAGGGGGGAGGAATAGGTGGATGGAGAAGCAAAGGGTGAGGGAAGAAGACAAGGGATCCTTCTGGGTGGAGGGAAGTTAAGCAATAGTAAGTCAAGTGATGGAGCAGAATTTAATGAAAAGAGTCAGAAGGAAAAAAGTCAGAAGGGATAGGAAAGATATGTGTGTATATAAGGTATGCCTGTGTGAGTGTATGTATATATGTATATATCTACATATGTATACATAAATATATTTTACTGTAGCTTGCTTGGGGTGATGAGGATTAAAGGGAGATATATATATGTGTGGGTGTGTATATATATATATATATCTACATATGTAGATATATCCTTTCTTAGCTATAGGCCTGCTTGAGGGTGATGATGGGGGATGAATGGGGGAAAAAGATTAAAGTGCATAGCAGAGAACAAAAGAACAATTTACAAAGAAGTAAAGAAAAGATGGACACTAATGAATATAATTTCTTCTGCATATATGCATACATATATATAAGCAGAAGAAAGTATATATATATAAGTAGAAGAAAGTATATCTATCTATCTATCTGTCTATCTAGATATATATATATATATATATATATGTATATATATATATATATATACTTTCTTAAATTGGTATTGGTTGTTATATATTTTGAATCCTCCCTGATGTTTTGCTGAGTTTTGCTTCATTTTGTTTTGTATTGATTTTCTGTTTTTCTTTTTGCTTATTCTGTTTCTTCAAATAAAATTAATTTGGAAAAAATAGCTACTTTATAAAGTATAAAAGATTATAGATTTAATATGCTTCGGAATTACATTATCAAGTTTGGGTAACACATCTCTTTAATAATAACAAAAAGTATTGTGCACCTTCATTTGGCCATAATAATTTGAGGCATCATTTACCTGGTTTAAAGAAATATCCATAGATCTCAGAAAAGGAATAATGAAACATCACAGCCTATTTCTACATTTACTTCAGTAATTTTGAGTCACTACACAATGGAAAAGAAAGAATTTGATCACACTTTATCTGCTTTGGTGTGATTGCCTACTGTGCTACATGATCTACTTCAAATGGGAGTCATTTGGGTAATAAATATAATGACAAATAAATTCATATTACCAAACACTTATTGTGACTTGTCCTATTTAGATATCCCAGCTGGATCTCAAACTTAACATGTCCAAATGGAACTCATCATCTTTCCCTTTGAGTCTGTTCATCTTACATTCCCATTTCTGTCATGGGCAGATAGTCAACTTAAAGATTGGAGTCACCTCCAATTTCCCCCTCTTTCTTAGCCTTTATATGTAAGAAATTGCCAAGACATGTCAAATCTAACTTGAAATCTTTAGCAACCATTCCCTACTCTTCACTCATTTCTCACAGGCCTATAGCACCTCTCTTGGACTATTGTGATAGTTTCCTTTTCTGTTGCCCCATAAATAGCTAGAATAATTCTCGTATACTCTTGTCTAAGTAATCTTCTTTGTTGATGCAGTTTGTCCATCATTCTTGAAGAGAACCATGTCATCAGGGAGGTGGTATCATGACATGCAAGTGTACTGGATTTAAGTGAGGGAGGGCTGTGCAAAATCACTTTCTCCTCTGGAGTCATCTGGGTTCAGTGGGAAAATATAGAGGATGATTAGAGGTAGCCCTGGATATAGTAGGAGACCTTGGTCTTTTTAAGCCAAGGTCTTTTACAGATCTTATTTTAGCTGAGATAACCACTCAATCAGTGATTAAGACCAGGTAAGAAATGAGGCAGAGAATGACTTTTTTACCTAATTAAAAAAATCTATGGGGGAGGATAAGAAAAGGGAGTTTCTGGCCAAAATAGAAACAATTATTATTTACACTCACTCTGAACCAATAAAGGTCCAAATAATGATCAAGTGAGTCTTGGCCTTGGACCTATTGAATCTTCCTAAAGCACAAGCTTATGTCTTTCCCTTGATAAAACATTTTTAGTGCCTTCCTATTGCTTTTGATGTTCAGTTGTTTCAGTCCTGTCCATTTGGGGTTTTGGGGAAGACACTGGGATAGTTTACCAGTTCCTTCTCCTTTCTTGGCAGATATTAGAGTAGTCCTTCTCCAGAATATAAAGAAATGGAGGCAAACAGAGTTATAAGTGACTTGCTTAAGTTCACATAGCTAGTAAGTATCTGAGGCCAGATTTCAACTCAGGAAGATGAGCATTCCTGATTCCAAGCCCAGTTTTCTATTTACTGGGTTATCTGGCAAGTCTCATTGCTAGGAATTGATAAATACTCCTCAAGCTCACTCCAATAATAGCTTGCATTTACATAGCCCTGAAATGTTTGCAAAGTATTTAAGTCATTTCTCATTTGATCTTCATAACAATCTTGAACTAAGAGCTACAGTTATCACGATCCCAATTAGAAAGAGAGGTTACATAACATAACTTGTACAGGGCTAATCAGCTAATAACTTTTTTTTTTTTTTTTGCTTTTTGCTGAGGCAATTGAGGCTAAGTGACTTGCCCAGAGTCACACAGCTAGGGAATGTTAAGTGTCTGAGACCAGATTTGAACTCAGATCCTCCTGACTTCAGGGCTGGTGCTATATCCACTGCGCCACCTAGCTGCCCCATGCTAATAACTATCTTAAGCAAGATTTTACCAGGTTTTTCTGCCTCCAAGTCCAGCATTCTATCTACTGCCTTTCTAGCCTAATCTCTTATTACCTATTTACATGCTCTATGTTTAAGTCAAAGTATTGATATATGTAAAATCACATTTTTTCCTTCCAACGTACACTCTGTCTTTATTTCTACTTTCCTAAATCCTTATTTCCCTTGAAGATTCTATTCATGTGGCTCCTCTTCCATGAAACTTTCTCTCATTTTATAGCAGTTGTTAATATCCATTTCTTTCTCACAGTCATCATCTTTATTTATATTTACTTAATTGTATCTTTTTTCTAGATTGTGAGCTCTTTGAGGATAGGTACCATTTTATTTTTGTATTTGTACCTTCTTAACCTAACACTGTGCTTTGCACATAGTAGATATTTAATTTTAAAAAACATTGAATTCAACTTATTTTCTTTTCCCATTAGGAATCTTTTCTTGGTAGATAGGATTAGAGAGTCTATTTAACCAGTATTTACTATCTAAAATTGCTCCCTGGAAAATGGAGCAGTTGTTTTGGGGGTTATGAGCTGGATTCTAAATGAATTTTACTTCAAGTAATATTATGTGAAATATATTGGGGAAAGAGATGGTAAGTTTTCTGCTCAATTACTGGTGTTTTTCATTCCAGCTACATATTCATACCAACCATGCAGGAAAAAAATGTAATTTCTTTTAGATTAACTTTTTATTTTTATTTTTTACCTTTCTGCTTAGCTTAGTTGATTACAAAGTATTAAGTAAACATCAATCCTTTCATTGCCTATTGCTTTTCAATGACTTCTTTTACTGTTTATCTTTTTGACATTTTCCACGTGTCACCTACTGTTTCCAATAGTACATTCACATCCAAGAAAAGAATGAACAAGAAAGAAACTTTCAGTGTTGCTTGTTACAATCCCTTTGTCTCTGACATGCCTTTTCTCCCCACAATAGATTCCTAAGTAACTCCTTTTCCCATTATAATTGGGTCTAGATATACAACTTAGCTTAGCAAATTATGATGTCTTGTTACCTCCTGCCTCAGTTTAGCTTTATAAAACAAATTTGGACATCCTTCAACTTGCCAAGAGAGAATAATTAAAAACACAAAAAGTATGAAGTTTTATACATATGGGACATTGTGGTTTAGTGTATATCTGGGTAGTTTGAGAATCGATCTGCCTTTGTTACTTGGTGGTTATGCAACACTAACCAAGTCTCATTATTGATTGTACCCCAGATACTTTAAAAAGATAAATTACATAACAATTACTGATATGCTTTGGTAGAGGTAATTCCTGGGCGGAGCCAAGATGGCGGAGTGAAAAGGTGACTTTCTGCCTCTCCTTCGATCTTCTCTCAAATCAACAATAAAATAAGCCTCTGAACTGATCTTCGAGTTAACGAACTCAGAAATATTTGGTCACGGCTCTCTGGAGAACTTCATATCAGGTTAGTCGGACTCAGACAGAGAGATAAATAGACTACAACTGTGCAGGCCGGAAGTGAGGGTGGGACTCAGCTCGGCTCATCGTGGAAGAAATTCCAAACTCCAAACTCCAAATTCCAAACACCTGGAGTTTATCTGAGGCACTCGGGATACTCTGCCCTGATTGGGGACAGGTGTTCTGGCAGACTTGCCTTGTTTAAGGAGTAATTCGGACTTAGTCCTAGCCCCCACCGGCCCAGCACCTTAAATCAACTCGCCGAAGTGCCCCAGGGCAAAGCGTCTTCAGCTGAGGTTTTTTTTTCCCCTACCTTAAAGAGATATCCACTCTGTCTAAAAAAAAAAAAATGATGAAGAAGCAAAAGAGAGCTCTCACCATAGACAGCTTTTATCAAGGCAAAGAAACGACCTCAGATACAGAGGTTTCTTTAGACAAAAATCCAGAAAAAAACAGCAACGACCATCACTGGTACTCGTTTCAAAAGGCCTTTCTGGAAGATTGCATAAAGAACCTCAAAAGAGAGCTGGAGGATAAATGGGAAAATAAATTGAAATCAGTGCAAGAAGGATACAGTATCTTGCAAGAAGGATATGATGCTCTGCAAAAGAGATATGAAAAAGACACCAATTTATTAAAAAATAAAATTAGTGAAGTGGAAAAAGAGTGCAGTGAACAAATTGGCCAGTTACAAAAGGAACTTAAAAAGGTAACTGAAGAAAACAACACCTTAAAAATAAGAATTGAACAAATGCAAGTGAATGACTCACTAAGACTTGAAGAATCAGTCAAACAAAAACAAAAAAATGAAAAATTAGAAGAAAATATGAAATATCTCCTAGGAAAAACAACTGACTTAGAAAAAGGATCTAGGAGAGACAATCTAAGGATTATTGGACTTCCTGAAAGCCATGATCAAAAAAAAAAATCTAAACACTATTTTCCAGGAAATCCTGAAAGAAAACTGCCCTGAGATTGTAGAATCAAAGGGCAAAATCAGCATTGAAAGAATTCACCGATCACCTCCTGAAAGAGACCCCAAAATTAAAACCCCAAGGAATATCGTGGCTAAATTTCAGGACTATAGCACCAAGGAACAGATTCTGCTAGCAGCTAGAAAGAAACAATTCAAATACCGAGGATCAATAATTAGAATCTGTCAGGATCTGTCAGCTTCCACACTGAAGGATCGAAGGGCCTGGAACCAGATATTCCGAAGGGCAAAGGAACTTGGATTACAGCCAAGAATAACCTATCCAGCTAGAATGAGCAT
>JAJPUD010014695.1:0-40054 GCA_023553655.1 Myrmecobius fasciatus
AAAATATTATCTCTGAGTTTTCCCACTACATAAATACATGCCAGGTCTTTTATTTGAAGGAATCATAGGGTTATAGATCTTAAACTGGAAGGGTCCAACTACATCATTTTGCAAAAGAGGAAGGATGTAAAAACTCAGAGAAATTAAATTACTTGATCAAAAACATGGTACCAGAACAGGATTCAAACCGAAGTTTTCTGACTAGAAAAGCTTTGTTCTTACCTCTATGCTATATGACCTTCCTACCAAAATATGCAGGAGCTGAAAAAACTGTAATCTTCCCAATATAGTAAAAATCTATTCCACACCACTCTCCCCTCTAAAAAAACAAAAACAAAAAACAGTGTGTGGCCCACAGTGAAGAGAGGAACTGAATCCAGTTCTAGATCACTATATATACCCCATATGTTCCTTGTTCCACAAAACATGGAACTTACTTTGTGATTTCTAAGAGTCTTCAACAATGGCTCCTCTGTGATTAATATTTCTAGACAACCAAATGATCTGTTATAATTTATCTAGGAAATATTTCAATAAATTGAGTTCCAGAACAAATGAATGAGTTTCAAAATCATACCAATAGTATCCTGGGTAGTTGGAATAGTGTCACAATGAAGGTGTATCAAGGCATTTGAGATTCTACCAACATGAAATGAACTAACCATATTGTAAGAAGCATGTTGAGTTTAAAATGCTCTATTTAGATTATCACTGCCTTGATAGGGGCACATGAATCATTACTTTGAGTATACCATATCTTCAAAATTATCTTGAAGATGGTTTAACCATTAACTATACTGGAATACATCTTTTACTTGTGGATTTTGAGCTAAAAATGCCATCATTTTTATTTGAGTTGATAATAGATTTTTATTTGATAGCTCATATCCCAAGTTCATACAGAAATGTACTGCCAATACATAGGTTAAAGTCTTTACCACTTACCTGTACAATAGGTAAGAGAAGCATCTGAACTATATTAAAGACACTTTTCTTTTAGAAAAAGGAAGAAGCTACTTTTCCAATATAGAAAAAAAGAACATAGTTGCTAGAAATTCATAATGCTTTAAATAACTTATCACAATTCTAAATGTATAAGTATTTAAGGAAACATTTCAAAGAAAATTTATAAAAATGAGAAATGTGATCTTCAGTTTTCTAATAGCGCTTTGCATTCTTATTGTAGAATTTCAATTTGAACAAGTTCTCTTATTTATTTTCATATATAAGATTTTTTCTTAATCAAGGCAGATGTCTAACTACATTTAAAATTCTGGAAATGACATTTCCCATAAAATGCAGCACTGAATATGACATATATAATTTCTCATCATATGCTCAGAATAAAACAAATTAATAGCCTGCTCTGTGTTTGAAATAGGGAAATTAAATTTATTGGCACTTGAGTTGTCTGATGATGTAATATCTTTTCCTATTAGGTGGATGCTCATGGAAACATTCTATTAACGTCACTTGAAATTCACAATGAAGTGAATGAAGTCACAGGTGTTGGAGATTCCAGGAATTCAGCAATATCCTTCGACAACTCAGGAATTCAGTACAGGAAACAAAGCATGCCTCGAGAAGGGCATGGGCGACATATGGGGGACAGAAACATCCCGCACAAGAAGACCCATTTACGGAGGAGGTCTTCACAGCTCAAAATAAAAATCCCCGACTTAACAGATGTGAATGCCATAGACAGATGGTCAAGGATCGTGTTTCCATTTACTTTTTCTCTTTTCAACCTGATTTACTGGCTGTATTATGTTAACTGAGTGACTACTTGGTTTTTCACAGACTTCATTTAACACTGAGTGAAATATTACTCTGCCTGTCATTTTTATATCTATATATAAAAACACACACACAAACATATATATACATGTATTAATGTATATATATGGGAACTTTCTCAACATACATATATAAATACACATGTGTATGAGAATCTATGTGCATATGTTTATTATATACACAGATCTATGTAACTATGTGTATGTAATACAAATGCACACACATGTATACATTCAGCAGCTATGGACAATTTAACACAGACTGCATATCAAAGGAAGTGGGTGCATTTTTTTTATTGAAAGGGACAGATATCATCTAAATATTCACCTTAAGAATGAGGGAGTGTTGCATAATATCACCCCTAAATATGTCTTAAGTTATCATAAATTAGTCATTTTCAGTACAGATTTTCAGAATCTTGATTATTTAAAGCTAATGTACTCTTCAAAAACCCATCCAATGGTACTGCTAGTTTAGAATGAGTCACTTCACTTCCATTTAATAGGCTTTGTTTTACTGAGCTAAGTTTTCTTTGCCCATTTGGATTATAGGATTTCTTTTCATCTTCCATGCGTGTCATTTTTCAGTGATCATTGACTTGGATTAAATAATCACAGAAAGAAAGCTGTCCTTTTGTTTAAGATACTCACATTAATATGTTCACTCATCTTTTGAGAAATCCATCCAAGATGAAAGAAATCTCATTTGTAAGTACTGTAATACACGGTTTGGGGTTGTTTTTTGTTTAGTTTTTGTTTTGTTTTGGTACGCTTGGACTGATTCCAGCTTAGTTGTATTAAGGGGAAATTTTTAGCACATTTTGGTATCATTTTAGTTGACATTTTAACTACTGAAAATGTGTTCTACATCTCATCGATTTTCAAAACTGATATTTAACAGAAAGCATAGAAGTCTCAGGATATTTGTTACTCTAACATGTAACCATCTAGACAATTTTTTTTTAAATTTGTGTTCACATCATCCAAAATTCTTAAAACATTGTATGTTACTATAAAATATATTTGCATAATATACATACATATGTATATTTTATGAAGACTTTCTTATGCTTGCTACTGTGGCAGCATGCTATGTCATATCTTTTCTTCATGTGATGTGACTACTTTTTTATTATCTGGGATTAAGACTTAAGCTACAATGCTTCTACTGTTAAAACACAAAAATCAAGACATATACTCATGGCCTTTATTTCCATGTCCAACATATGCCATAAGAAGCACATCAAAACACTCCTGGTACAACTGGGATGCTGTAATCAGCAAACAGTAAACTAACTAATGCATGGCATTTCATCATCAAATACATGCAGCCATTTTTTGGGCAAACATTATCGACCTGACAAAACAGCACGCTCATTTTTTAGTTTCTTTCTGAATCCATTTCCTCATCCTATCGACTTTTTAAAGCTAGTAGATTCAAGTCAAGGTGCACTGGTTTCATAGATGCAACCTTAACTTGCTATTTAGACAACTAGATCTTTCTAAAGAAAAAAAAAAGATGATATATTTTTTGTAAACAATATTTCTATCACAGACATCCATAAATGGACATGATTATGGTCCTATAAATAGGTGTCAAAGTGGAATTAAACATTTGGAGGGAAAAAAAGCAAAATGTGCAGGAAAGAACTGCTAAATTTCCTTTTGAGATGAAACCTATCCATATATTTCCTGGCTGCTGTTGTCTCAAAATGTTGCATATATCCCAGCTGCCTCTGTTCTGTCCAACACACAGAAGCAGTCAGCCAGATGCTTGTCCAACTCTCTAACTCCTGGATTTCATTTCAATATTGATAGGACCTACACCATCTGGGATGTTACAAGGATGTGTAAGTTGCCCAGTATTACTTTTGTGGGAGTTCCCGTCAATGGTCATTACAACCTTTGATTTGAAGGAGTAGATAACAGCTGCTAGTTTCATTCTGGGATTAAATAAGAACACGCAAAGTCTAATGCTGGAAACAATTATTAATTTTTTTCTTTCCCCTTCCTCTCCTTCATCCCCAACTTTCTCCACTCTTCTTCCTTCTCCCTCCCTCAAAACAAAAACAAAACCATCAATCAGATTTTCTCTTGTTTTAATTTTTATGGAGGCTAAACAGTTTATTACAGAAATGTGCTTATTAGGGTTTTTCTTTGGCACTCTCAGGATAATAATATGGATTTATAAAATATGAACAGAATGGGAAAATCTTGTGAGTGGCCTTATCCATTGTAAACATTTTAAAGAAAAGAGATGTTACTGAAGATCATATCTTTTTCAACACTTCCACTATTTTTCTGTGTTCAGTGACTCAAGGTTGGAGCTCCACACATATAAGGGACTCAAAATGCAAAAGGATGTGAAGAAAGCAGTTCATTGTGGACATTTGGAATCTTTAAATGCACAATGTATACTGTTCAGAACTGTGCCATTAATTCTTTCTTGAGGATGGGAGGAGGGGGAAGATAAAGTGGGGAGAAGTTAAAAATATTTACATATGTGAGCTTCAAGTTCATGAACAGCAAAGGCAGAGAACCTTTAGACCTCAAAAGAGCTCCTGCAATCCACTTTACAAGTTTTCCTTGGTATAAATTTGCATGGTAGGTAATAATAGCTTTTGAGCTTTTTATATGCATTTGGCAATGAGATTGGGATTCACAACTTTGTAGACATTGCAACGAAGTAAATATAATGGCTATACTACATATTGTATTTGTAACTATATATCTATACATGCATACATGCATACATACATCTATTCGATAAAACCTTTTTCAGATACATGGGCATGTGTTTGCACATGGGGCAAACAATGTTTTTCTTCTGACAAAAAGAATTGTAGAGTCTGCCTAAACTTGTTTTCTAAAGCAGCAGAAAATTTGGGAATGAGCATTTTTTTTTATCATCATGACCCAGACAAATTGAATTTGTTTCCCAACTCTTTTCTTTAGGTCTCTAGGCCAATATGGCCTCTCATGAACCCACAGCAGCTATTCTAGTCATTGAAGGAGCTGTATAGATGAGGCTCAAAGCCAGAACTCTAGAATTAAAATTTGATTGTTTGTAAAGCCTCATCAGGGGTTGGTGAAGGGACTTGTATAATTACTTTTCTGAAAATTTGCAAGGAATTTTTTTAAAAAACTCAGATTTCTAGGTAAGCTAATATATGTGTCTTTACAAAAATGTTCACAGGTCCTCAAAATATACAGTAGAGTTCTTGTGAAGTATGTTATTACCCAGACTCACCTATTCTTGAGTCAATTCATAGTCACCCAATGTACTACATTATTTCAGTGGGTGTGGGTATTCCATTTGATGGTGCAGACCATAAATCACCTATGACTTCTTAGCCTATGTGATTCTTACCCATTTCATTCCATAAATCTTTCATCTATTATCCACAGCATGGTTAGCCTCTTAAGTGGGTGTTGCTCTTGTTGCCCCTAACCAGCATCTTAATGGGGTTTCAATGACTGGACCATAAGTCACTTATGTAAAACTTATCACTAAAATCCCAGCGTCTAATGTGAAGTTAGAGAATCTCAAATAAAGTTAGGAGGAAGTCCTCAAGTTCCAGTCAGTTATGTTACAAAAACCACACCTAAATGCCCTTTACTTTTAGGCCTTTGCCTTACCCCTGTGCTGGGTCATCTCTTTGTAGCGACTTTCACTAGGCCCTATTTTGTCAAACTTTGCTTATAAATGTGTTCAACTGAACACTGCAAAGGTAACTCCAGATTACTGGTTACCACTTTTATAGGAATGAGCATGCTGCAGCTCTGGGTGCACTATTTTGGGTGCCGATATTTCTATTTGTTTTTTCTGGGCAATCTGGCCTTGTAACAATATTTTAAGCTGAGCAAGTGCCCAATTTTGAATATAAACTGTGCCATAAATATTATTTGAATCTGGTATTTGATTTATAACACTGACCTTTTAATGAAAGCAAATTGGGCTATAAATTCAGTTACCCTATTATCATTTTTGAAATTCACTCCTGTTATTTCATCAGACTGGAAAGTAATACCTTTCAAAGTGATTCCTCACTCCCACTCCTACCCCCAGGACACTAGGATGCCCACTGGATAATTACCTCTTCTACTGCACTTCAAAGGCAACATGATGTCCTTAAAAAAATCATATTAACTTGCCTGAACAAGTGGTTTATTCTCAGAGACTAGTTTGTATATCATGCCTCACCCAGGACTAGCCCCATAAGTGTGCTCTCATTTTCATTTCATAATTCACTTTACAAGTCTATGAGGGCATCGAAGGCAACTACAGGACTATCCTGAGTTACAGCCTGAAGAGTCTGAAGTAGAAATAGATAAGTGTGTTGTGATAGCTAACTCCTATGTTAATGACATCCCATTGTAAAGATAAATTAAAGCCCAGTTTTGCTTAAGCACATTTATGTATATATTCTTTTGTATTATTTGACATGAAAAAACAAACAGCAAAACTGAGTGATAGACAAAACATGAGCAATGTTGATGAATGAATACTAATTTATTAAAAAAAAGGACTAAATGATGACTTGCTATGATTCATTTGGGGAGAGGGACTCACTATTTTGTAATTTGTTTTTTTTTAAACTCTATTTTGCTTTCATATTTAGGTTTGGGATTTCATTAAAAGTCAGAGGAATATATATGCAAACTTGGTAGTGTTAGAAACAAATCATATATAAGTACTGTTCCTCTCTAGCTACATGGGAAATATATGCACAGTGGTCATCTAGTCCTCTTTGTCTTTAAACAGGCTTTAGCAGAAGTGATTATTCTTTTTTTGAAAGTTTACAAAAAAATACAATGGATAAAAGTACTTTTAAGACCAGGGCTATGCTGGTAAATATTTAACTAGCTCTCCAGAAAAAAATACTGTCCAATTAATTTTAATATAATTTATTAAAATTCTCTTCATATCTTTCTTAAACCTAAAGAATCAATAAAACAATAAATCAGACCCTGATTTTTAGCACTTGACAGTTTTGATTTCAGAGGTGTATCCGCTTTGCAAATTTAGCAATTAGCAGAGTGAGTTGGAGTATGCTCCAGGATACCTCTGCTTAAGACTGCCTTCTCAATTTTAATGACTGTCAGATTACTGAAGATTTCCAGTGTTAATCTGCAAGGCTGAAATAAACATTTTTCCTCTTTTAATTTTCTTTCCTCAGGAATAAGAAATAATAGAAGAATATAATTTGTATTGAATAAAACACAAACATCATCTTAATATTAGAAATCTACCTATATCCTGTTCTTTGTTCTAAGAAATAAGTAAAAGACCAATACCAATTATATAATTCAACCCCAATCTAACCTCACTCAAATTTATATTAGCTTTAAAGGGGATAGATTCCCACAGTGGTTATTATACCAGATAGATAGAGAAATAGATGTTGTATAGAGACAGATGAATAGAAATAAGTAATAGATAAAGATTAGATCATTAAAAGTCAGAAAGATTACTTTTAAAAAAAGAAATCTAGGTTCTTGAGAACTTACGGAATTTAAGCTTCAAATTATTCTTTTGTGAACTAAATAATAGAAATTTCTAATTTTTTCTTCACAGCTAACATTTTTAATTATTTCGGTTATGTATATGTAGGTTTTGCACGTTCTTAAATTGTGAAGGCCTAAAATTCTGTAAATTTTTGTTCAGGACTAAGAAGGTTTAAAAAAAATTCTTCTCCCCATTATTCTGTAATATCATTATGTTAACTTAATTACAGAATTTCTCCATCTACCTTTATCCAAGTTGATAATTATCAGAATCAGAAAAGTTGGAAAAATAAGAAGGAAAATTTTCTGTTTTTTCTTGAATGTTCTGAAGCTTCTGAAGAACTCAAGATTTTCAAGTTTTGGGAAGAAAAATTCATTGATAAATATATCAAGTTCCATTTTTTAAAAAAAATGCTTCTTCAATAAAGTAATTAAATTATACATTGAATAGCAACTAAAGTTTTTTCTTCCACTACTACTATTTTCCATAAATTTCTGATTGGATCATTTGAAAATTATTTATCCAATTGCTTTATCCCAATTTTTTGCTAGAGAAGACTTTTAAGAGATCATTGGACAACAAGGAGGCCAAGTCAGTCAATATTTTAAAAAATTAATTCAGGCTATTCACTGGAAGGTCGAATACTGAAGCTGAAACTTAAATATTTTAGCCACATAGCAAAAAGACAGGATTCACTGGAAGACATATTTTTCCTGTGTCAGGAAATCCCGAAAACAAAAGGAAAAGGGGACAGCAGAGGATGAGATGGTTAGATAGTGTCATGGAAACAGCTAACATGAATGCAGATAGATTTTGAGAGATAAGGTTGATAGAGAGATAGAAGGCCTTTGTTCTCTTTTATGGGATCACAAAGAGTCAGATGTGACTTAATGACTGACTGACAAAATTATCCCAAATTTCTAGAAAATAGAAATTTTCTTTAATAAAAACTAAGTAATTTTTTCAGCTTTCTTTTCATTCTCTTGCAAAAGAGAAAGCTTCTAGTTTCTTTTCAGTGGAAAAAAGATTAAGTTGAGCCACAGTAACTAATCATTTGAATCTTTTTCTTTATACATAAATAAGTAAACATGGGAAGATTTATGTGTATATAGTACATACACTTACATATATGTTATATATAATACATGTACATATGCATATGCATGTATATAAAGGCTAGGCTTCCCTATCTCAACCAGCTTGAAGTTCATTAACAATTTACAGGTTCAAACCCACTATCAATGCATGTAGTTTGACCTTCATTTCAGACTGTTCAGTTTATCCCTCTATAGACAATCTGGTCTCCACCTTTCTGTATCAGAAGCTCATCACACTGATGCCAGACAGGTAGAAAACTGATTGATTTAGTCCAGTGAAGCTCAGAATTCCTAAACTCAAGTGTTCTATTGGCCTTTGCCTCCCTGGTGCTGGGGATTAAAGGTATGTTTATCATGTTCAGCTAGCAATTTAGTATATTTTGTAACTGATTCTAAAGAGATATCTAATATTTTTTTCTTTTAATAAACTTTTTTGGGATTTTTATTTTTTTGTATTTTTGTTTTTGTTTATCATCAAGAAGGCAAAAGGAAGTATGGTATGAAATATTAAAGGACAACCGGGATGGTAATGGATCTTCAGATCATACCATATAAGAATTAATTTAAGAACAGGGGATGTTTAGTCTGGAAAATACAAGAAAAAGGAAAGAATAATACTTGCCTGCAAGTACTTGAAGTGCTATTTTATAGAGAGAGATTGAACTTAGTCTACTTGACCCCAATAAAAATAGGAGAAAGCCAGTATAAGTCATAAAAAAGCTTTAAAATAAGAAACTATTTAATAACATTTAGTTTCGTTGAAAAATTGAATGGACTTCGTCATGATGGCTTCAATCTTATGGAAGGTAGAGTTCTTTTTTGGGGAATAGATTGGAGTACATGAAATTACCCTTTTACTCTGGGTTTCTTGGATTATGTAATGAAGTGCTGGAAGATTTAAAGTATTTTTTTCTGAAAATTGATTAGAATTGACCATTCTAGAATGGATTTATGCACACATAATGGGTAACTGAGCTGCAGGAGCAATAGCTACTCATACCCATGTCATGCTTGAACTTTTTGAAATTTTCAGAAAAGAAGGCTATGTTATTAATTATATATAATTGTGCGTAATATATGGTACATACAATATTATGAATAATTGTATATAATTAATTACAATAATACATAATTTAACCACAACAAAATGCTATCCTCAATCTAACAACCACATTGATTCATTAGATGGTATTCACTTTACATGCACCAATTTTATCAATGGCAGGAGTGTCACCACTGCTCACCTAAGGATGGTGAACATACAAATGCTTAAAACACTTCCCTAAAATGTTTTTTGTTGTGGCTGTTGTTCAGTCATTTTAGTTGTTTGATTCTTTGTGACCATTGGGGTTTTCTTGTAAAGGAACTGGACTGATTTGCCATTTCCTTCTCCAGGTCATTTAATAGATGAGGAAACTGAGGCAAACAAGGTAAAGAAACTTCCTCAGGGTCACACAGCTAGTGTCTGAGACAAGATTTGAATTCATAAAGAGGAGTCTTTCTCTCTCCAGACCCAGTGCTCTATTCACTGCACCATCTAGCTGCCTAAGTTATGTGTTAAATAGTTCTTAGAGGATGAGACATATTGCACTGATTCAATATTGATCTAAAGATATGGGTATTGATCCAATGGTTCTTGATTCTGAAATATATAGTAAAATTATGAAAATCTTGGTTTGTTTCTCAGTTCCCACTCTTCATTTGACAAATCATCTTCTTTTGGTTAAATAAATTCATTCATAATATTTAAATGATATATTTTTGTTGGTCACATGACAATGTAATTGAAAAGAACTGTAAAAGAACTACTGCATAGAAAAAGTATAAAAGACCTGTTTTGTATAATCATCTGAACCTGAAGTTTTTCCCAGCTGGTATGCTACAGAAGAATAAGAATTAGCATGTTTGGAATTCCATCAGAACTAGGTCCAAACAATCAGAAAATAAGGATGATGTGCTCCAACTTGGGATTAGTTTCTTGACATAAATGGAAAGTTAAATATTTGCTCAGAAAAATGCAAAGCAACCTATATAGTCAGTGGACTTGTACCCTCTCATATTTATGATGTATTTTTTTCAAAAAAAAAGGGTACTGTAGGACAGTGTAGAAGCAGCTTTCTCATAAACTGGGGGGGGGGAAGTATATTGTTTAAACTTGCATTTGAGGAGAGTATTTTCCAGTTACCTTCATAAAGGTTGGAGATAGATCTTTCATCATCAATGCTTTTATCATTATTTGTAGCTTTAACTAGTCAGATCATATCTCAACTACTTTGAGCAGCCCTGGGTTTATTATGCAATCAAGATATGGATTCAGCATGAAAATCCAGATTATAAATGACAGGACAGGACACAAAACAAAAATTATTTAGTGAACCTTTTTCTAGACCCTAAAGTAGTCATGCAAACACAAAAGGTCTCCAGCAAAAAAGTATAGTTTGCCAGCTTTGGTAACATGCTCACCCACCTGAAAGGGAAAATAGCCAACATTTTAAGGGGGGAAAATGTCCTCACAACAAAAGCCAAAAGCAAGTGAATTATCATGAGTTCCAGCAGCTTTCAGGAAGATGAATATTCAAACTTTATTAGAGATAGTTGGAGGCAGTTCATGTTTCAAGTAGGAATTAGAATACTATCCTTTCCAAATCTACATCTTTATGATTTTAATCCAAAACTAAAATGAAAAATTGAATTTCAGAGTTATGATCTCTGCTTAAAAAAAGTTTTATTTCTAGGTCCCATCTATTTAAATATGATGATTATTGTTGAGGATGTCTCAGATAATATAAAATCATCTGACCCAAAAGGCAAATCAATTTGGTTCTAAAATGGCCCCAGATAAAAACTTCACTTAAGGGAAGTCTGAAAAAAAAATTGATTCATAATCTATCCCCAAAAATGCCATTTTCTGTTAATTCATTTTATCAGGGCAGGAGTGCTGCCATTTAACATGAAAATTTCTAGAAAGAATGATGTGGGTAGCTTTAGTGGAAGTTTTTAAATACTAACCAGATAAAAATCAATTGACTTTCTAGTTGGTGTGGGAAATGTGTCTGTTTGATATAAAATTAGGTATCACCCTGTTCCTAATTATTTTGCGTATTACTATTAGAAGTGTAAAAATTGGAGGACACCAGGCTGTCTCCCCAGAATAAGATACAATATAACTATCCCAATATCGGCAGTTCAAGGACATGCTCACTGCTGTCAGGACTTTTTATAGAGGATGGAATTTTGAGATTAAATTTTATTTTCATTGCTAAGATTACTAACAATGAACTACTTTGAAACATTAACCAGACGCAGTAAAGACAATCTGTGGCATAATAATTACTATATTTGGAGCCATAGAATTGGAAGAGGTAGGTTCAAACTTCCTAGGCACTTACTAGCAATTTGGCCATTAGAAAAATCATATGACTTCTCAGCATTTTAGTTTCTTCATTTTCATAATATCTGACTCACAGAGCTATAAGTGAAGTGCTTTCAAACACTATATAAATGTAACTTAATATTGTTCATTTATTATCCCACTTCTCCTCCTAGAGACCCTATGTCATTTGTGGAGGAAAATAATGGAGTCTTCAATGCCATTGGCATCTCCCATTGACCCCTAACTTGGTATTTATGTACTTTCACCAAACTGTACCAGCATGACAGTGGGAAGCCCAGTGGCAAGATTTCAATTCTGTTACTTTGTAATTTTGTGATTTTAAGTCCTCTAACCTCTGTTATGCTCAGTTTCCTCATTTATAAAATGAAAACTTTAATTAGATTATTTTTAAAATGCCTTCTACCTCTAAATCTTAGAGGAGGCCTCTAACATTATTTATATATCTGAGGAGAATTAATAGATGTTTGAAAGTAGTTGGGGGACAATCTGAGTATAGTTGATCTATGTAATGCCTCCATGGTTTTGTGGAAATTTGTAATCTTAGTACTTTATGACCTGGTGGTTTGGAAAGCATATCTCAATATTTATTTTGATTTATTAAGAGTAGTCTAACCAACATAAGTTACATTAGTAAAAAACAATTGCTTCAGCATTTGAACCAAAAACATGCATTCATGAATCTAGATGTGAATATGAAAAGGAATCACTATTCTTATAATATATGATTTGCCATGGAGGAGTGATAGACTCAGACATGAGCCTTGCAAGGGGGAATCTTTAATGGATCCATAGTGATTTGGTAAGTTGGCAAATTATTACTCCCCTCCCTTAAGTTGGCACCAACTTTGCTGTGCAGAAGTCATCAATAGCATTTTTTTTAAATGCAGGATATATGGAAACTAGTTAAGGTATCATTTAAATCTTAATGCCATCATTTGGAAGAGATCTAAAACTCTATTACAATTCCATTTGGATCAAAAGAACTTAAAGTAACTCCAACATTCCAAAAAGTGAAATTAAATTAATGAGAATAATATATTCCCCCACACACCTCATAACAGCCAATTTTATTTTTTCATATATATCTATATATATATACATATATATATATCTTTTTTCATATATGTATATATATGCATATATATATATCTTTGATATCCATAGTCATCAAAACAGAAGTTGAAGAGTATTCCCCAATATCTAGTAAATTAAGAAAGCACTTTTAAGTCTAGGAAATTTCATAGTACTTTATTTGCAACTAGGCCCTATTAGAGAGACAGTATTGCATAATAATTATCTGTATGAGGAAAAGGGTTTCATTTTCTGCTTTTATACTGGTTGTATAACCTGGACAGATCATTTAATTTCTCAGAGCAACTCTTTAAAAGACTATAAGTTACAGAAAAGGTGCTGATCAACCCTGCATAATGAATCTCCTCATCTGAGAGTTTCATATATTAATGCAACTATAGGGCTATCTCTGTTCCTACCTCTAGGGCAGACCTTATCAATATAATCTGACATAGGTGCAAAATTAGATATATACTCAAGGTGAAATATCTACTGTCTATGAAGAACTAACCCCATTAATAGAGGGTCAACCTTTGATGAGCTTTCCTCCATTCATAGATTCATTTATACAATCATTCAATATATTCCAGCATTGTTTTGTGACTTCCTCCAGCTCTGTTCACCAGTATGTGAGTAGGAACAATTGAAGCAGATGGTAGAAGAGTGTAGGATTGTTGTCTGGCAAGGTGAGAGTAGCTGTACAAAAACGGGTATAATGGATGGTAGTGTAGAATTGATTTGGTTCACCCAAGGAACAAAACTTGGGGAAATGATAGTATAGGAAGCAGGGTTAACAGTTTGGGAAAACACTGAGGGGCAAGAAAATTAGAGATCACTGTGAACATTAAGAATAGGTTTAGAAATATTAAGACACTGGAACAAATGGAATGATAAAAGATTATGGCCAAATAATCAAGTGTCAGGATTCAAGGACATAAACAAGTTGAAGACCTAGGAAGTTAGAGTATTTGAGACCAAGAGCTGGTAGGGAGGAGGAGGCAATGAAGTCACCGAGAACAGAGAGAGAGGTTGGTATTTCACGCTACTAGAATCTGGATTGGATAATAAGTTTGAATGATGTAAATGCAAAAGAAGGTGAATTTGTTGAGTGCCACAAGGTATGGTGGAGTTGGGGAAGAATCTTGAAGGGAAAATATGAAGAAAGAAGTATTTTGACTCAAAGATGAGGATGTGTATTTGTGTGAGTGTGGGTGTGTAAACAATATTATAAAGTTTGGCTAGCAATGCAGAGTGTTATCACAGTGAGCCATGTCTAAGTGAGCCAGATGAGAGAAAGAACATGAGAGAAAGAGGCTAAAAGACCTTGTCTCCTAAAGAAGTGGCTCAAAGTGGCTTTTCAACTGAGATTAAACAACAACTAAGTATTCTAAGAGGCAGAAGTGAAAAAGGAGTTCATGGGGAAATACAGAAAAGCATGACTAATCAGCAAAGTGGTATGTATGAGAAATAGTAAGTTTCTGGATTATAGTTTAGGTAGCTAACTGATATAATGGGTAAAACTCTGGATTTAGAGTCAGAAAGCCCTGATTTCAAATGCCATCTCAAACTCTTGCTAGCTTTGTGACAGTCACCTCAGTTTCCTCAATTACGAATGGGATAATAATATCACCTACTTCACAGAATTGTTGTGAATCACATGAGATAGCATCTGTACACAACTTTATGATTCTTAAAGTGTTATTATAAATGTTAGTTACTATTTTAGAGCATGTGGAGGACAGTAATATATGTCATAATCCTGCAAAGTTAGGCTGGAGTTATGATAGTCAAGATTTTAAATTCCAGAGTGGAGTTTATATTTTCCTTCAGAGGTAATAGAGAACCATTGAAATGTATTGAATAATATAATAACATGGTTTGGAAAATATGTGAAGAATAGGTTGGAGACAGGAGAGACTTGAGCCAAATAGAATATTTAGAAATTTTTTTATAATAATCTAAGAAAAAAATTATGAAGGTCTGAGTTGGGGTATTTATTGCTCCTGTCAGTAGAGAGAAGAAAACAGATTCAAAAATATCTTGGGTTAGAGTAGTTGATTTGGCAACTGGTTAGATATGTGTGATGAAGCAGAATAAGGAATTAAGAATGACTCAAAAGTTTTGAATGTTGGTGACTGAAAAGAACAGAAATAGGAAAATTTAAGAGAGGAGAGGGTTTGAGGAAAAAGATGTCATAGTTTAGACTTGCAAAATATGAAGTTCCTGATAAAAATAATAGTAAAATTAATATTGAACATTAAATATAAAGTTTAATAGAAAGAGAACTACATAATTTATGGCCTTTTTTTCTCTTTAAACTCCATTGAACATAATGATAAGAATAACAAAATATCAACTACAATAGTAATCTTTTCAAAGGTCAAGTCATCATTCACATTATGATTGAATCCAAGAGACAATGACCAAGTAAGAAAATGCTGCCCAAAATGATACATAGCACAGCAGAGTATTTGTCTGCTCTATGACTACTATAAATAGCTATAGAGGCCTATAAAGACTCCTGAAATATCAACTAATTGATCTTTGGTAATACCTCTGACTTAATAAGGACTTGGTCAGTGTGATGTTATTGTTCCTCTGAATAACAATAAATAATGGGGTAGTATAATTTTTAAGCTAGTCCTCCGTACTCAAAATTATGATAATGATCTGCTTAACAGTGTAGCAAGTGGTGCTCAAGCATATTCTGATACCACAGGGAGACAAGAAACATCAGAAAATATTAAAAAATACCAATATCCAACATGTTAAAATTGCTTGGGTGCAGATGGTGGACAGCTAAGGGGTTCAATGAATAGATCATAAGACCTGGAGTCAGGAAAATCTGAATTCAAATCCTGTCTCAGATAATTGATAGCTATGTGCCTTTGGGCAAGTCACTTAATACTGGTTGCCTCAGTTTCCTCATCTGTCAAATGAGCTACAGGAGAAAATGGCAAATCACTCTAGTATCTTTGCCCCCCAAAAACCATAAATGAGGTCACAAAGAGTTGGACATAACTAAATAATTAGAAGTACAGATATCACTGACTGATAAAATTAGCAAACCCAATGGATATAGGAAATGCATCTGACATATGAATGCTTTTATTATGCTTCAATACTACATCATAATAGAAATTTCCCAACTTTGGCATAAATTTCCTGCTGCTTTTTATCAACATACCCTTGCTTCTAATCTATCTAACATATCATATGTCAATGAAGAAAAACTGAAAAAAAAAAACCCTGCATTCTTAATCTCAAATTAGATGAAGTTGAGAAGTTGCTTACATCTGAAGAGTAAAAAGCTGAAGAATATAAAGACACTGAATTTTTCCATTTAAGAAAAAACTCTAGAAGTGCTATTGAAACTGATGAAAGAATAACTCTAGTGTCTCACATGATTTTCAAAAGATAGATGTACTTAGAATTTAATTTTTAAAATAAATCAACCATATATATATATTTTTTAATTTAGTATCAATGTTTGACAAAGAATTTTAACATTTTAGACCATGGGTTAAAAAAAGAAAGATGTAGAATTTTTCTGGTTGTCAATATGATACCAAAAAATATTTATGCATCATTAATATAATGAGCAATAAAATATTCATAACAAGTATGAGTGATTAAAACCCTAGCTTATCTGCAATGCTAGATAATGGCAAGTCTGAATAAGAGCTAGGTATCATGATTGGCCAAATACTTCAACATAGTGCATGAATGATTAGCAAAAGCACTTTGCCAGTCTCTTCTTTGAGGCAAACTTCATTTCATTTCTCTATAAAGGCATAACATATTTTTCTTACCACAATATGAAATTACGTGACCCCTCCATATATTGGCTAATTATGTTTATACTCATGATATGAAGTGTTCATAACTATTATCACTTAAAGATATCTCAATTATTTCTCTCTTTCTACATACATATATATATATATATATATATATATGTGTGTATTGTGGTATCTATACATATGTATATGTGCATATATACATATATATATGGAATGCCTCTGTTCTATTACACATTAGATTTTAAACTTTTTGAGAGCAGAGATTAATTTTTATCAGAACTTGATATCTCCAACACAACAACTTCCATTTAGAACAGTGCTCTTCACACCATATATTCAATGTTTACTGTTTTGTATTATGTTGTGTTGTATTTTATTGCATTATATTATTTTTCATTATATTGCATTGAATTGCATAGGGGAATAGCCTAGGGAAGAATAGATCTTAAACTAGTTTAAGAGTCTAAGAAGTGGAATTTTTGGTCACTTTGCCAATGACTGACTTACTGGGAAAGACAACCTTAGCATGACATCTAACTTTTAAAAGGTCTTTCATTAATTTTCCCATCTTTAAATTATAATAACAGTTAATTAACCATATGTGACTAATATGCATTTCTGACAATCAATTAATACTTGAACATTCAAGTCTCATTTATCACAGGCAGATTATCTGAATTTCAAATTCAGAAAATCTTGTTTTTATATTGTTGTTAGCATTGTCAACATTGCTGTTGAATTAAATACTATATTGAAGTGGTTAGGATTTTTTTTATTCTAATGTAATAGTTTAAGAGAATAATAGTAATGGTAAATTTTTATATAAGATTACAAAGAACTTTGTATGTATCATGCAGGTGCTTATTATCTCCAATCACAGAAAAAACTGAATCTGGGAGAAGTTAAGTGACTCACATTGCTAGTGCTCTCCCTTCTAGTAGTCTTTTGGCTAAACTGAGTTTTAGAGAAATTCTAAAAATCAAAACAATGATCTCTTTTCATGAAGTAAGTTATGAATGAATAGAATGGCAGACTAGTTTTGGTTTATGTTAATCCTATGTTCATTTATTCAACAAATAATTAGCAAATCAACGAATTTTCTATTGAGTTATTAGCTCTGGATCAAAAGACTTAGATTTAAATAATTTCTCCATTGCTTCCTAACTATATCACTTTAGGCAAGTCATTTAACTCCTTGAATTTGAGTTTCCTTAATTGTAAAATAAGGCAATTAAATTAGTTTGCTTTGGAGGTCCCTTTCAGTTCTAAATCTAAGGACTACTAATGAAAATTCTACTCCAGTTCCTCATCAGATGGCAGAGTTCTCAAAGGTTCTTCCTCAAAGATAGAGGGATTGTAAATAAAACCAGACAAATCTATATCTATTAACCAGAGACTAGACTAGTCAAGTTCCCAGAGAATCTTTCCATGGTCAATGAAGATCAAATGATGAGTTTCTCTTTGGCCAGAGCAACTCATTAAAAATGTTATATGACACTTTCAAGGGATATCAATCTATGCTGATGGATAGAATGATGAAATCTGAGCTCCTTAAAATATGAAAGAATGACAGCACAAAACCAAAATACAATATTACTAGAGGGAACATTTTTTGTTTGTTTGTTTTGGGTAGAATCTAGCCTCCTATAGTTGGTATTTAGAGGTGGGGTATTAGGAAAGAAATAACAAGGAAACCTGAGTTCAAGTTCTGCCTTCTGCAGCACAGTGGCAATGCAAACATCGCAAATCACTTAATTCTTTTGCATTCTAGGCAACTTTCTAAGGCTTCTAAAGAAAGTACTGATGTGCTAATCTGCATATTCTTTATATCAATGAAACTACAAATGTAGTTTCTATCCATATGGAAAATACAATGGGAGGTACAATGAAAGAGTTCTTGTTCAATTATTTTCAATTCAATTGAAAATTCAATTTTCAAGTTGTTCATGATGCCATTCATGACTCCATTTGCAGTTTTTTAAAAGCAAAAATCCTGAAGTGGATTGCATTTTTCCTCCAGTTTATTTTACAGATGAGGAAACTGAGGCAAAGTTGTCCTGGATCACAGAGTGTCTGAAGCCAAGGTCTCAAGGTTCCACTGTATCACCTAGGGGCCTCTAGGAAGTTACAAGCTACTATTTACAGAATTGGGGGCAGCACATTTGTTTGAGTCGACCTGAAAATTTAGACCTTCCAAAGTATAGAACATTAGAGAAGCATTTTACACTTAACATTTTTTTGAAATAGTATATTCATTGATTTGAAGTGTGACTAATTCCTTTTACATGGAAAATTTGTTTTCATCTGTAACTACAACAAAATATTTGGGAGAGGATTATCTTCCAAATAAGATCGTGTGTGTGTGTGTGTGTGTGTGTGTGTGTGTGTGTTTGTGACAATGTTTCCGTACATTATCATAGTAATTTAGAGTTGGCTCTATTTCACCATTGCTTTATTGATGCATTCATACAGGCCTAAAAATTATGTACTCCATGATTATTTTCTTATAATGAAAATAAAATCTCATTAAAGTTTGCAAAGCACTTTCTATATCTTTGCTCTGAGATTCACAATAGTCCTATATTTATTTTATGAAAGAAAATAGAAACACAAAGAGAAATTAAGTGACTTAAGGCATAATACAAATGCAGGTTTTCCCAATGACAAAATCTGTCTTTATCCATTTCACTATGTTTCATCAAATATTTTATGAAGAATAATTTTCTCCATAAACGCTTCTATTTTGTTTGACTTTGAGCAAAGATACTCAATCACATTCATTTTTACTTTAACTTGTCAAATATAAACAATAGAATGACACTGAAAATTGTGTTACATATTTAGTTGTTCTTACCTCTGAAACACATTCTTATAAATAAACTATTTCGTGTCATTCCAATGTCCATAAAATATATATTTTGGGGAGGAAATATTTTACCACAAACAGTATGTGTTCACTTCATGCTTTTCAAATAATCATTTATGTCACATGAAGTAATAGGCCCAATAAATGTGTTAGTAGGAAAATGGTTCTGTGATGTGTGAGATCTGAAATAACTGAAGAAACATAGGTTTGGTTTTTCGAGCATATTGATTTATTAAGCAGTGCGTGTCAATTGCATAACAAATTGGGACCAGACCTCTTCAGCTTGGCACTGGACCCCAAATACAGGGGGAGACCAGTTATGCTTAAAAGAAATCAACTAACAGGATATAAAGCAGAATATGAGACTAGATAATCTGATGTTTTAATTGGAGAAAAAATTAGGGATTTTCCAAATTAAGGAGGGGATAAGTAAGTTTCAGGACTTGGGGCGGGGGAGAAGAGTGAAGAGGTGGACTTTTCTGGATATGAACTTAATTCTCATGATTAGCAAGCATGTGAAATTTTTAGGAAAATAAAACTTAGATCTTAAAATGGAATGAGTTTTGGAAGATGGAGTCAGTCTGATTCACACAACTCCCATAATTCTCTCTGTTTCTAGCCAAAAAATAAAATATTGGGGATGTAGTATCCAGTATCTAGGTACTTAGTATAACTAAGTACCTCTTAGTTCAGGTCCAATGGGTGGGAAGAAATGAGATACTTGTAAGTCACTGAACATTTTCAAAAGGAAATTGATTTTCACCCAACGCAACAAAGCTATTCATCAGTGATAATTATGGACCTTAGCTTCTCTGGACACAATTCTCTTCTTCCTCTTCATTTCATTATGAGAAACATTTCTGGTCAGTAGGGCAGGGTAATCTTATTTTCCTGGGCTTTAAACTTCCATCCAATCTGAGAAGCCTATGTTCCACATGACTAAAACCTTGCATGCCCTTAGATTACCAAGAAACTAAATCAGGGAATTTAGAGCCAATTAAGTTTCAGAATCAGAATTGTTATAGGACTGCCTCATGTTAGGGGTATGAGCTGTGTCAGGAAATGTAACACCAAACATATAGGCTAATAAGGTCCTAGATGAAGATTTGTTGTGGTGGTGTTTTTTAGGTAAAATCTCCCCATATTACAGGTGACAAGGAAGAAGCTAAATTAGGGAAATGCTCTTGCTATCAAAGTTGCTTCTTGAAAAATTGTTACCTTATCAAAAACAACAACAACCAACTCCTGGATTTCTTCTGCATGCACAGATATTGCTAACCCAAAAGTTTAGTTAAAAAAAAAAAGCAAATTAAAAATCTATTCCTATTTCCTTTCTGAAATTTCCATTTGAAATCCTTTCCCTCTTTATCTGATTGTAAGGTCCTTAAGAGCAAGGATTGTCTTTTAACTCTTTTTTGGGGGGAGAGTGCCTTGCTCACGATAAGCGCTAATGTTTACTGATTGTTTGACAATTAGGAAGAAAGAAGAGAAAAGGTAAGAAAGATTCTAGAACTCAGAGAATCTTTGGGTTACAGAAATTGTATGAAACATAATGATACTATATATTAAATGACTTAAGTTAAAATACTAGAGAGGACTTCATCCTTTCCTTTTCCTCTGTTTGTTAGCCTCCTCATGTACTTTCTTCTTCATAATGTGATATTGTAAATGAAGAAAAGATCACTGCATATCAAAAATGGACCACCCACACATCAGTGACTCTGTACCCTTATTAAATTCTTCCTGATTGGTGTCAAATTGCTCTTTATTGCTTTAGGTAACTGGATAATGTCTGAATTATGCAACACCACTTCCTCAGGACACATTAACAATAGAATCTTCTATGAGAGAAATGGGATTTTTCAAACCAAAGATATTATTTCCTCAGTGCAGAACAGACTTATCTATAAAAGGTGAAACAACTACAAATGATTTTGCTGACAATGAATAGTTAGAGGCATAATCTTTTCCCTTACTCCAAATTTTTAAACTTTTATTTTGCTACAATTATGAGGTGATAAATGAAATCCATTTCAATTAATATTGCACATAATTATCTAGCATGGGTATTTTTCTTCAAATAGAAATCCATTATATCAGCTCTGCATTAACAGTAGAATTTATCATTTTTTGTATATTAACAAACCAAACATCACTGGATGTAGTGATTAAAACAGTGACACAGATCTGTTGACAATCTTAACTTTGAAAATAAACATTTGACTAAATTATAGAATTAGGTAACTAATTCAAGGATCAGATTGTTTCTTGTTTTGAATGATGTTAATAAAGCTCTTCCACTAAATTTGTAGAATAGGAAAGAAAATTTGTAGCTCCCTGTTGATTGAAACAAGAGAGATAATGGAGTTCCTAAGTAATATACAAACATTTTGTTCAGAAACCTAATGGTATGCAGCATTATATTATGAGTGTGCAGTGTATAGAAGTGGGTGAGGTTCCCAAAGTAGGAGTTACATAGCCTGAGTTCTAATCCTTATTCTGCCACTTACCTTCTATCTAACTTTGGGCAAGTCAAATAGGATCCTCTCCGAGATTTATCATTTTCTCCATCTATAATATGAGGGAATTGATCTCTAACATTCCTTTCAGCTCTATTTGCCCAGTAACTTGCTTTGCATTTTACACAATGGACCATAGTATTTGAAGAAAGGGTCCCTTGTGATTTCCTGATACTGGGGACTCAGACAGGTTAGCATGGTGTATCGAAAGGGATCCTTGATTTGGACTCTGGTTTTGTGGGTTCAAATAATACTTCAAAGAATTTTATTAATGGACATATTTTGTCGATCTTGATGCCCCAAGTAAATGGGATATGTTCTTAGCTAAAAATACTAGGAATCTTTTTATTTAGTTTTCTGGAGATTATATCAACCTGGTGGCAGAAATGATTATTCTCACAACACATCCATGGAGCAAATATTATTTATCCCTATCCAAAGATGGGTAAATGGAGATTTAGGGATATTAGAAAATTGATAGCAAAAATAACAAAGATAAAAAAGTTCTCAGAAGTGTATGAAATAAGTTGTATATTTACAATTCTTGCAAGAAACTGAGTCCCATGCAAGAGTCGTCCCTGGGCAAATCCTTTCTTATAGATGCAAGAATGAGCCTTTTATCAGTTCAATGGCACAATATTTAATTTAACAATTAATTTGGTTGGCTGACATGACCTTTCTCTAAGTCTTTGACCCTATACAGAAATACAATTCTATAGGTTGCCCACAAGGGGAGATTTGTAATTTACCTATAGCCACAACTCACAAATAGCCAAGGCCACTAATCTTTCCAGATTATCTTCTCTCCTGACCTCCCATCCATCTCTTGTTTCTAATTGCCATTCAGACATCTCAAATTCTAGGTATTTTCTCCAGCTATCTTCCATATCTGGAATTCTCTCTGTCTTCATTTCAACCTATTCATGTGCCTGGCTTCTTTCAAGTCTCAAGTAAAATCCCACCTTCTGCAGAAAATTTTTTCCAACCCCTCTTAACTATAGTACTTTTCCTCTTAATTTTCCCTCTTATTTATCCTGTGCATAGATTGTTTCTATATATATATATATATATATATATATATATATATATATATATATATTTGCTAGTTGTCTTCCCTTTAGATACTCAAGTTCAGAGAATATCTGTTGTCTTTTTTGCCCTTTTTTGAATATTCATCATTTAGCACAAACCTCCAGCAATTTTTCAAAGACTGACTAGAACCTAGGTTCTTAGGAAGTCTCAGATCCATGTATTCTCCACTGAATTATTTTCCCTCTCTGGTTTTCTATGTGTTATTTTATAGGCATTTTAAGGAAAGTGGTGATTGATTAAAAGGCATGAAAAACTTTAAGATGATTTGTTCTAGACATCAAGAATAGCAGTGAGTAGTTATTACTGTGCCAACTACAGTTCCTACAGTCTCAGATGCAGGGATATAGGGCAAGAAAAATCTGATTTAATGGTAACATTTTTCCTATCTAGTGTAAGATGTCAATGAATAAATGAGTAAATGGATGAATGAATGAATAAAAGAAAAAGCATTTATTAAGTACAATTATCCTTTTCCATCACAGAGTTAGGACCATGGTCCCCTCTAACACCACCCAATGTAAAATATTTTAGTTCTTTCTTCTTATCAAAATCTTTTATTTCTTTTTTAAGTGGCGTTTACTGTACCTTATTTTAAAATTTGGGTTAACTATTTGGTTATAAGCTATATTATACAGTATTGTACATATATTTTATGTATCTCTGAGTTTCTAAACTTTTTCTCTGTCATCTGATGACCTTCAAATATTACCTGAGGTTTCTACACAATTTCTCCCAAAATTCTCATTTAATTTCTTATGACCACTCATGATATATTGAAACAATAATGGGGAAAATTGGGATGTGGTAGGGATACCATACATACTATGTGCTATCATTATGCTCTGTGCAAGTATACAAATAGAAATGGAAGATAGTCTCTGTGCTCAAGAAGCTTATATTCTAATAGAGAAGACAATACATAAATGTTTTAGGGTTGGTGCTTCACATTTCCTTTTCTTTCCTTTTTTTGTGAAGTTGGGGGTTGGGGGAGGAACAAATCTATCTTTTGCCTCAAGAACAAAAGGAATTAAAACCTTATGTCTTCCCTTTCCTAAGTAGAGTTCAGTAGAGCTCTGAATTGGGTTAGATTAATAATTCTGGTGAACCAACAATTACTTACTTATTTATATCTGTACTTTAAAAAAAATAAAAAAAAACTATTGCTTTGTAGGAGCATAGATTTAGAGTCAAAGGGGAAATCACCAAGCCCAATGCCAAATTTCTCCGTTCACTCCTCTTTACTTTTATAAAATCCTGCAAAGCTGATCTTTTTGTTATTCCTCTCACACATTTTATCTTCCAGCGCTGATTGTCCCTAGTAAGGGTTTTTGACTTCTTTCCAGACTCAAAATTCCATATTCTATACGAGATATTTCCTGTAATCTCCCTCTTCCTACCATGGATTACATCCCATATATATTATAGATACATAGATACATAGATGAATGGATAGATAGATAGATAGATAGATAGATAGATAGATAGATAGATACATGGATGATTGGATGAATGGATAGATACACAGACAGACATCTGAATGAAGTGAATTGTGAAAGCTATATCAAAAAATAGACTATGTTGTAAAAGTTAAGTGAAGGTTGGCTGTGCCCCAGGGCCAGGTTTCTTTCTCCAGAGATCATGTGGTTTACAAGGAGTGGGACCCTTGTTTTGTGAAACTAAGTTGGGACCACCTTGGCATTGAAACTCTCATATAAAGTAATTTAGTCATCCTAAAGATGTGATTGGGTTAAAAGTTTTTCCTCATTTATGACTTAGAATGTGAGGTCATTTGTCCTGGCTAATCAGGGCAAAGATCCAGCCTATAGGTAATGGTACCCCAGGCCCCTATATCATTCTTGTTTATTAACTGGGCTTCACCTCTCCTTGCCTAACTGCTTGTGGGGTGGGAGATGCCCTTTCTCACAAGATTATAATAAAATTCCTTTCTGTTTTTGCCTTGAGAAATCTCCTTAATTTATTAGATTTATTTGAGCTAGTGATCTTTGTCCCACAAAGATATAAAGATGGATACACAGATCATATAAATGGAATGTAATCTCTGTTTATAAATATGTATATACATATATTACATATCTATCATAGTTACTTGCATGATACAAACATTCACACACACATATATATATATATATATATATATATATATATATATTTGTAAATGTTTATCTTGTGGTTAATACACATAGTTATTTATATATCATCTCCTTTACTAGAATGTGAGCTCCTTAAAAGCAGGAACTATGTTTTTGCCTGTTTCTCCCTGGTGCACACAGTAATTAAAATAGTAATCAAAAATGCTTATTGACTGACAGAATAATCAAACTGAGTACTGGAAAGGTTAAGTGACTGGCCTGCTACCACATAGCTAGTAAGTATCTTAATCAGTCTTCTTAATTTGAATTCTAACACTCAATTCACACCATGCTGGCTCTATTCTTACTACATTTTGGTCTGAGAGTTTGTATAAAAAAAAGATTCATTGCATGATGACCTGTCTTCTCCTGAATGGACTTTCTGATTTGAGCTCATATAGTCCTTGAGTAATCAATATTCAGTAAATCTATAATAGGGCAATTCAAAAATTCTGTGATTTGGGAGGACTTACTAGAACCCTCCCTCTCATGGAAAAGCCTTGAAAATAAATTCACAATGTTTTTCAGTCATTTTCAATCATGTGCATTCTCCATGACTCTTTGGTGTTTTCTTGACAAAAATATTGGAGTGGTTTATCATTTCCTTCCTTTTTATTTCTTCACTTAATAATATTTTATTTTTTCCAATCACTTTTAAATAAAGTTTTCAACATTTGTTTTTAGAAGATATTGAATTCCAAATTTTTTTCTTCTCTTCCCCCTCCTCAAGATAGCAAGTAATCTTATATAGATTACATACATGCAATCTTGTTAATTATATTTCCACAGTAGTAATGCTGTCAAAGAAGAATCAGAAGAAAAGGGGAAAATCATGAGAAATAAAAAAACAAAAAAAAAATGAAAATTGTATAGTTTGAACTGCATTCAGACTCCATAATTGTTTCTCTGGATGTGGATAGCATTTTCCATCCTGAGTCTGTCATTTCCTTCTCTAGCTCACTATATAGTTAAAGAAACTAAAGTAAATAGGGTTAAATGGCTTCCCAAGACCATACATCTAGTAAATATCTGAAGTCAAATTTGAACTCAGGAAGATGAGTTTTCACAATTTACCACCTAGCTGTACTCCAACTCATGGTACATCCAATGGAATATCAGAGTTTACTTTTTAATAAGGATAGAACCTGTTCTATAATTTTCTTCCTATAGGGAACTCATCATGATGAAGATATTCCCTTTAATAAAGCAGAAACACTGCCCTCTCCCCAATTTAGAGACTCACATTTTCCCCTAGGGTACAGAATCACTTTGTCAGGATTTAAACTTTGTTCTTTCCCACACTAAGACTAGCTCATTATTAATTCTATCACATTGATATTATTATCATAATATATAGGACAGATAGGATTCTCTCATCTATTTTTTGTTAGTTTATTCTGTCTTAATTGAGTCTGCTTTCTGATCTACACATCTTAATTAATGTTCTAGTTCTTGTTGTATTTAGGCAAACATACAGGTGTTGTTTATCATTTTTTTCTCCAGATCATTTTACAGATGAGGAAACTGAGGCAAAAAGGGTTAAGTGACTTGCCCAGGAAATTTGAGACCAGATTTGAATTCATGAATAGTACAATAGTAAGGGTGACTTAGAGAAGTCATGTTGTTATTGGCAAATTCAGAGGACTAGATTTGTAATCAGAGGACTTGACTTTTCAACTTATTACCTATGTGACCTTGAGGAAATTATTTTACTTTTAGTATTTAATGCAAATGGCATGGACTATAGACTAAATTATCTCTGAGATCCTTCAGGCTCTAAATCTGTGAATGAATAAAGAAATGAATGAATAAAAAGCATTTATTAAGCATTTAATATAAAACACTGTACTAAGATTGGGGATACAAATAAAGTAAGACAATTGTTCCTTTTAGGGAGTTTACATTCTAATGGTGAGGCAATATATACAGAAAGTTTCCTTTGCAAGTTAGACAAAAAAGTCCCATGACCCTTAGGATGTAGTGACAAAGTATATGGCTATGCATATTCTTTAATGTCTTCTCCACTAATATCCATTCCTGATATTGGACTATTTGACACTTCTTTTTCTGAGTCTCTTGTGCAGTGCCCCAACTGTGATTGCTGAAGAGCTAGGAGCTGCAGCATCCACAGCAGTATTGTCAGGTTGGATGCTTACAAGAGCTACTCCCCTAGATGATGGTTGCAGGGAGTGTGCTGGAAGCAGTCAGGAGACTATCAATCCAGGAGATTTGGGCCCCACTGAATTCAGTTGATAAATAGCTAAGAGTGAGGTGGGAAAGGAAGGATTGGAACCTTCACCTATAAGGGGTATTCCCTTGATGATGGCTTCAGGAGTTCTATTAGAAGCAGGGTTTGTAGATTTCTGGAGCACTGCTATTCCCAAGTCCCTTCGGCTTAGGGTTCTGGGCTGTCACCATCTGATTTGGACAGGGAAGTATTGGATCAATGTATTGGCCAAAGTTTGACCTGCCATGGACATGCCACGGCCTTTCTCTCCCTTACTGTTTCAGCTAGGCTGACTTGTTTGCCCCAGTGACTCTTGGCCAAAAGTTGGCAATGACAAAAATGGTGGCTATCCTGGATGATGACTGAACGACCTAGTTATATTAGAGCTAATTTTAGGAGATGAGGACCCCTGATTTACCTTGGGCTATTGTTTAATAGAACCCAAATCATCCCTTATAAATACCTGTCTACAAAGTTAACATGGGGTAGTGCTTAAAGTGTTGGACTTACAGTTGGGAAGATTTAAGTCCCAACTTCTGACATTTACTATGTGACCCTGAGCAAGTCACTTAAGCTGTATTTGCCTTGGATTCAGGTGGAGAGAATTCTCTACCCTTATAAGATCAGGGGCACTTCACACATTTTCAGCTGAATGAAAAATATGCAAATTAAAACTTGGTTCAAAGTTCACATGCATGCATAAGCCTATTTTCTGTTTGCATATCCATTGAGATAATGTCATAAAAATAATCTCCTTGATGTGAAATTCCTCTTTTTCATTAAACTTTCAGACATAACATTGGGAATGCAGACAACAGTTCTGACATTCACAAAGATGTAGTTTTAATTAGCATGTTGATTACTAGATCTGAAAAGCCAGATGCCTAAATATCATGAAAGGTCGAGTAGAACAAATCCTGATAGTTTTCATCTTTCAATATAATAAGCACTGTTAAATTGAAAAGAGATTTTTTTAAAGAAAAGAATCCTTTGGGATAACTGAGGTAGCCAGGAAAAGAAAAAAATTCATATTTTTATCCTGGAGACTATAGGGAATAGAAGACAATCCCCATGTCTTTTATGACATCATAGACATTATTCATTTCAATTTGTAACTAAGATTTTATCATTATAAATTACCCTTTTCTTTGAGGTTAGAATTTGACAATATAAGAAAGAAATCTTGCTTTCGTGCAAATGAGTTAGAGAGGCATTTTAAAGAAAAGATCATTAATTCACAAGGATTCCATTTTGGCTCTGTATAGGAAGTGTTCCATAAATGGTGCTTGGAGCTATAATTAGACAAAGCAATTGCTAAATTAGGAGATCTTTTTTACCATCTACACCTTCAGGAAAAAAAATGGCAATTTCTTGTTCTGGAAGTATTAACTATCCTATAAACTAATTTATCTGTGTCAAGCAGACTTTGCCTGGAGTTCACATTAGAATGAAATTAACTATTGATTTAGAATAACTAGAATCCTCTGACTCTAACCCTAAGCCTAAATTTGTGGAATTCCCAAATACTTTTCTCATGACTTTAATACTTGATGAGGAAGGAAAAAGAGTCAAGGTCCAAACCAGCCTTGAATTTCCTGCCCAGGTAAAACTTTAATCCTTTAGAGCTTTTGGGACCTGGATATCTCTGAATCAGCTAATAATCCATAGGCCAATATTTGTAATGCAGTTTTCCCTTTTAACCTTAGAAAAATGTTCCTAAAAAACTAAAACTCCAATAAGGAAAAATGCTTTTTTTAGGTGGATTGCCTTTCATTGGATGCCTTTAGGAATAGACTGCATTGTCACTTATTGGTTTTATTATGATGAAGATTACTTTTAAGTATGTATTGCAGTCCATTTTTAACTCAAAATTCTGTGGTGCTATGATTCAGAAAGGGAACTCATTGTTAAAAGAAACCCAAAGTTTATCCTTGTGCTAAGGGTTTGGCAACCTTTTGAAATGCCTATAATTTCCTTCTTTTTCTGGAAAGTCTGTATTTTGGATGACTGGTTGTTTTTAATTGTTGCCTATTGCACCCTTTTCATTTATAATGATATATGTTTTATAATTGTGCCAAGTTGCAAAGCTGTTAATTTCTTCATATAGGATCCTACTTCGGTAAAAAGAAAAAGAGAATCCAGCCCTTATCTTTCCCAAGCCAGTTTTCTGTACAATAGACCATACCACCTCAGTGATTTGGGCATTTATTAGCTTGTTACATGCAATGTAGAGGGATTTAGCTTTACCACATTTTCATTAAACTTAGTGCCACTTGCCTGCCTCATAGTTATCCTCTGGAATGGCACTTTAGTGTGGTTGCATACTAGCTCCAAAGACTTTGCATGGTCTCTGTACCCACAAAGGGATTCATACTACAATGCAATATACATATTTATGGGACCCTCACTTAAGAGAGGTCTATTGAAAGAAAACACAAACACTTTATTACCAAATAAATACACGTGTTGAGAATGGGGACAAAGTAGGTAGATGTTAAAGAACAGTGGTCCAAGAAAAGGATCTAGAGGACTGAGAAAATGACAAATTGAAGGGAAAATCTGATGAGTGTTCTACCAGGCTATGTTAATATAAGTATTCTTTGTAAAACAAGCAATGTAATTATTCTGCTCTACTTGGCACTGGTCTCATTTGAGAAAGTGGGATAGTGTTGCTGTTGCAGCTGTTTATAACACATGTAGCATGCTAATAAGCAGGGTACTTTTGTACATACTAGGAAAAATGGTTTGTGGGGAAAAGGAAATTGTTCATAAGGGAATCTTTTATAGAAATGTGGTAGGAATTGGCTGGAGGACTGTTTTCCAAGACTTCTTTGCAATTTGAGTCATTGAGTATTTCTTTTGAATTCATTAAACATTAATTAATTACTTACTAAGTGCAAGGCTCCATGCCAGGCTCTAGAAATACAAGATAAAAATCAACACAAAGCAAAACAAATAGACAAAATCTAACCAGGCCCCTGTCTTCAGGGAGCTTATTTTGAATGAAGAGAGATGAAGATAAAATGGAAAGAGGAATGATACCCTCACAGAGGCAAAGCTATTGAGGAGGAGGTTGAGAAGGTCAGAGTAGAGAGAACTTAAATTTATTCTGGGGTGAAGTAAATGTCACTGGGGCCTTTAATGAAATGGAAGCCCATACTAAAAATTCATTGGTTCTGATAGCAGGCCATACATAGAATGGTGATATCTCCAGGGAGACAAGATTAAGGACAGAGAATCAATTGACCTAGAAATAATGGGCACATGTGTCTGTGTCCCCTTGTGAAATGGAGTCCAGATTAAGATCTCCTAATCCTGAGAGCACACCTCAGGGCAGAAGTATTTCAAAAGAATGCCAACTTTAAATCCTTAACACTTGGCTCAAACACAAAATACTATTTGATCTAAATCTTTATTGAGGGCAGAATAAATATGTAAATCTAACATTTTAGCAAGCTCTATGTTGTCTATGAGGTTAGCCAAGTGTCACAGTAAATAGAATGCCAGGATTGGAATCAGAAAAATTCATATTACTGAGTTCAAATCTGACCTCAGATATTTACTAACTGTATGACCGTGGTCACTTAACCTTGATTGCCTCAGTTTCTTATTCTGTAAAATGAGCGGTAGAAGGAAATAACAAACACACACACAAAAAATCTCCTGTATAATTACTCAAAAAGCCCCAACGGGGTCATGAAGAGTCAGACACGGCTAAAGTAAATCAACAACAACAACAATCTTGTCTATAATGAAGATCATTAAAAGTTGTTAATTACTGGGATAGACCAAAAGTTTATTAGTGGTGTTTGCTTTCATAAATATCTTTAAGAGTAGAATTATTATTGTTCAATTGTGTCCAACTCCTCATGACTGTTTTGAGTTTTCCTTGCACTCTATTCACTGCACTACTGCCCGATGGACAGAAATAATATCTAGTCTTTTCCTTGTGAATTAGGACAACTGCATCTACCGCCACTAAGAAAGGTTCATTTCTGAACATTAAATTGGGATATTCATGGGATAAATGAAGATTTTGAGATAATCTCACTATTGGCCTTCAATTTCTTTTTATCTTTGTTGGCCATCCATCCCCACACCCCCATGGGTTTTCTGAGATCTGCATGAGCTTTGCTACAAAACAGATGAATGGCCACCTGAATTCTTCTTTCCCTCTGCCTTCACACTTCTTCCACTTGTCAGGTAATCCCTCTTGGCACATGCCGTCAGTGTGAACAACTATCATTTAAAATCAAGGCACATGTGGAGCATCATTTTGACAGACCTGTCACTGAGATGGAATTTCCTATAGGAACTGACAAAACTGGTAACTGGAATAGTTTTTCAGGTTGTCAATCTAAGTCCATCTTTTACCTGTCATCTGGTCATAAAAAACAAAAAAGCAAATACATAAAGTAGAATATTAAATATTTCTTCCCTTTCATTTAGTTTTTTTTCTTCTTTCAAGAACTATGACTAACAATTTATTGCATTTTTCCCTTCAGAATGTTTCTTATTTTTGTCTACATAAGCTCACTGTGTTTTGAATGGGCTGCTTGGTTTTCATTGATTAAATGACCAAAAATAGCCACCAACCTAAGCCTCAGTAGCTCATTGTTTAGGTTCTGATGGCTTAGAATGAGTATAAATAGCAATTTTCTATTCTGGCCTGAAACTCTGAGGGTCTTCCTCTCTCAGATCAATATTTTTGTGCTGGAAAATGGGCCATCTTTTGTCTCAATTCTTATGCAGCACTTAGTCATTGAATGGACATGGTCTCAAACAAAATGAAGCCTGGAAAAGACTTACATTTAGAAAAACCAAGGTTAGGGGCAGCTAGGTGGCACAGTAGTTAGAGCACCAGCCCTGAAGTCAGGAAGACCTGAGTTCAAATCTGGTCTCAGACATTTAACACTTCCTAGCTGTGTGACCCTGGGCAAGTCACTTAACCCCAATTTCCGCAGTAAAAAGCAAAAAAAAAAAAAAAAAAAAAAGAAAAGCCAAGGTTGCCCACTGCATTCAGAGCCATTGAAAGCCATTTTGACTTTTGTCTTCACATTGAACTTTGATGACTCAAGAGGGGTGTGTAAGGCTAACAACTTTGTGCAACTCTGACTCACTTAAATTTAATTCATGTGTAAGATAAGACATCACCTTTGTAATGTCATTAGTCCTCTTTGAGAACTAAGGAGAAATAACAACAAACAATGGGATATATATTTTGTGCAAATAACCAAGAATTAAATAATATATTCAGAAGGAAAAGAATATGAATGTCAGGATTGTTTTTACATATTATTTTAGTTCATTCATTCAACAAACAGTTAATAAGTGCCTACTGTATGCCAAGTACTATGTTACATACTGGGAAAATAAAAATAAAAGCAATAAGTCCCCTACAACAAGAATTTTCTAATCTATTGGAATTCAGAATAGTAACATGATCTAATTTCACAATTTATATTTAGTACTTACTAAATCCCACATAGAGGAAAAAGATTTGGAAAGGCAAAGAAGAAACCATTAATAGGCCAAGAATATAGGACTTAAGAGATATAAGTAAGTCTCTGGTTCTTGAGAGCTAATTAAGTTTTCAGAAATTGGCAAATAACTACAAATCAAGACTTGATTTATTATTTTATTGATTGTCTAAACTTAATAAAATGTTAACAATGAATATTAAACTTAGAACTGTGCTCTATTTGTGTATTCCTTCCCATCCTATATGCTCTCTTCCTCCCCTACCTCCTCACATGTAGTGAGGTTTGAAGGAATTTAAATATTTCTATAACTCTACACATGGTAGCAAGTCATCTGAGGCATGGGAAATAGTCAACATTAAAACACATGTAGAGATAGGAAAGAATAGGATAAAACCACATGAGAAATGGCCTATTGGAAATTTATATTTTAAGTTGTCGATCAACAATCACTTATTCAACATTTACTGTATGCTAGGCACCGTGCTAAAAGTTAGGAATACATATTGTGGAACTGAGGCAATTCATGATTTTTACATTTGATTTGCTCATGCTCTACTACTATCCAGAGGAGGCCAGACTGACCTGGGAATTAGAATCAGTCAAGCAGTAGGCAAACTGAGCATCCCTTAATCTGAATATATCAGAAATCCTTTGTAGTGTTGCTTGCTGGACTTGAAACTCCCTTGGTTGTGCTACAGAACCAACTCAGATTGGCTCTTGTTGACCTCCAGCCCTGTGGCCAAATCTGATAAAGCCACAATATTGTCTTCTGAAAACAGTCCAACCCAGAGTACCAATGGCCAAATTTGATCAAACCACTATGAACTTATTACCCCTTGACTTGTAGTTTTTGCTTTTATAACCCTTTCTGCCTACCCCAATTCAGATTTAACTGCAACTACTATGCATATCTGAATGTTTAGGAGGAATAAATACACATATACAACCCAATTCTGTTTGTCTTTCTTAAACAAAACTCTGGAAAAAAAATTGACATTATACAAACAAAAAAGGTGTCTGCCCTCAAGGAGCTTACATTCAAATTGAGGAAGACTACACTTAAAAGGAAACTGAAATTACAGAGGGTAGGGGAAATAAAGGAACTCAAAGTACTGTGTAGGATCAGAAATAGAGTTTTGAGAGGAATGAAAATGAAGTTTGCCTGGGCAACTTCCTCAAAATGAAGTTTATAGGAAGAACCAGAAACTTAGCTGCATGGGTTATTTTCTGTGGAGAGTCAGGAACACATTGACATGTAAATGAATTGGATTTTTAAAATGTTTAATATTTTTATTTTCCCTAGTTTCATGTAAAACAATTTTTTAACATTTATTTTTTTAAATTTTGAGTTCCATAATTCTCTCTTCTTTCCAACTCCCAGTCCCTATTAAGAAGGCACATATGATGTCATGCAAAATATTTTTATAAAAGTCATGTTATGGAAGAAAAGAAAATATGGATCTCCACCTTCCCCCTCCAAAAAAAAAAAACCCTCTCAAGAAAAAAAAGTTTAAAAAAAGGACATACTTCAATCTGTATTCAGACACAGTAAGTACTTTCTCTGGGAATAGAGAGCATTTTTCATTTTAAGTCCTTTAAAGTATTCATGAAACATTGTATTGCTAAGAATAGTAGTCATTACAGTTTATCATCCCACAACATTGTTATAATGTACACATTGCATACATTGTATAATGTATAGGTGTTCTGTCACACAGTAAATTTCACTTTGCTTGAATTCAGGGAGGACTTTCCAGGTTTTTCTGGGAGTAGCCTGCTCATCATTTTCCATAAAACAATATTCCATCATAATCACATGCCATAATTTATTCAGTTATTCCCCAATTGATGGGCATCCCCTTAATTTCCAATTAATTGCCCTGAGAAGAGAGCTATTATAAATATTTTGTACATATAGATCTTTTCCCTTTTAAAAAGAATCTCTTTTAGGATCCATATCTAATAATGATATTGTTTGGTCAAAGGATATATACATGATTTTATAGCCCTTTGGGAATAGATCATATCATTTGATTATTTATTAATTGGCAAACAGCTCTTACTTTTTTAGATAAATTCAACTCAGTTCCCTATACGTTTGAGAAATGAGGTTTTCATCAGAGAAACTTGTTTCAAAATTTTTTTCCCAATTACAATCACTAACTATATATCACCCATTATTCTATTCTCTCTTTTCACACTCATCATCATCAAAAGTGTTTTACTACTGACCACCCCCTCCCCAAATATCCCCTCTCTTCTATCATCCTCTCTCTTCCAGAATTTCTTTCCCTTCCCATTTTCCTGCAGAATAAGATAGATTTCTATACTCATATTGAGAAAGTATGTTATTTCCTCTTCAAGCCAATTCTGATGAGACTATGTTTCACTCACTCACCTTCTTCCCCTCCATTATAAAAACTTTAGCTTGCCTCTTTAATGACAGATAATTTTTCATCATCTCCTTTTCCCATTCTCTTAATACATTCCTCTCTCACTCCTTAATTTTATTTTTTTAGATATTATCCCTTCATATTTAACTCACATCTGTACCATTTATCTATCTATCTATCTACCTACCTATCTATCTATCTATCTTCCTTCTAACTGTCATAATGAGAAAGTTCTGAGTTACACGTATCATTCTCCCATATAGGAATATGAAATTGATAAACATTGTCAAATGCCTTATGATATTCCTTTTCTAATTACCTTTTTATGCTTCTTCTGAGTTCTATATTTGAAAATCAAATTTTCTATTGAGCTCTTGTTTTTTTATCACTAATGCTTAAAAGTCCCCTATTTCGTTGAATATCTTTTTCCTCCTGAAGCATTATACTCAACTTTGCTAGTTAAGTGATTCTTGGTTGTAATCCTAACTCCATTGCTCTCCAAAATATCATATTCTTCTGTTCCTTTAATGTAAAATCTGTTAAATTTTGTGTTATCCTGATTGTGGATTCACTATCCTTGAATGCTTGGATGCTTGCAATATTTTCTCCTTGACTTGAGAATTACAGAACTTGGCTATAATATTCTTGGGAGTTTTCATATGAGGATCTCTTTCAGGAGATGATTAATAGATGCTTTTAATTTCTATTTTACCCTCTAATTCTAGAGTATCAAGACAGTTTTCCTTAATAATTATTTTTTTAATTTTTGAAAGTTGTTTAGCTTTTTATTTTCAAAATATATGCATAGAAAGTTTTCAGAATTCATCCTTGCAAAAGTGTGTTCCAAATTTTTTCTCCCTCTCTTCCCCCTACTGCCTCTTCAAGAGAGCAAATAATCCAATATATGTTAAACATGTGCTATTCTGCTGTACATATTTCCACATTTATCATGTTGCATAAGAAAAATCAGATCAAAAAGTAAAAAATGAGAAAGAAAACAAAATGCAGCAAACAACAACAAAAAAATGAAAATATTTTATGGTGATCCTCATTAAGTCCCCATAGTCTTCTTTCTGGATGCAAATGCTAGAATACTGGAACTGGCATGAATAACCTCATGTGGATGTGGGATGTTTTTCATTAATTTTGGAAGGAGTTACACATATATTGGAATACAAATTCAACATGTAAAGACTATGTCGTCATACTATAAAACCACCAATAGTCTTTTTTTGTTAAAAAATTAATTCCAAGTCTTTAAGAATGGAGAGTTGAGGAAATAGTATTTCCCCATTTCATAAATATAAATGTCATTAATATAAATAGAAAATTGTGAGGAGAACTAAACTTAGGGAAAAGATGAAAAAAAATATATTTTAAATTTACTGAGATTGAGGAAATGGCAATAGGTAAAATTGTTTGCAAATTAGCTAAAAATCTAGAACTTGAGATCAAAGGAGAAGTAGAAATTGGAAATAAGAAATTTTTCTGTCATCTCCATTTTGATAATAATTGAAGACATGTTATCTGATAAGGTCACTTAGGGATAATGCTAAGATGCTGTTATCACTAGACATTTCTCTACAGGTAAAGTGAAGACTGAGCCTTGTTCCCTGCTACACAGTGTGTGAATTTCAAGCATGCTATGAAAATATGTTATATGTGTAGCATGTATATATGTATTTACATATACACATATTTATTTGTAGCAACATAATAGAAAGATCAATTGTTATATACCCCAGTTTCTCCACCTAAAAGATTAGTTTAATTTCAGAATTACTTCAAAGTACTATTATCTATCTACTACAGAAATTTGTTCTTAAGATTAATATTCTTTTTGTAATGAAACTTTACTATATATGCCCAAATTACCTAAGATGGAGTCACTCATGCATGAGACAACACCATACTTACTGTTACATATCATAGCCTCAAGTGGTCATTGTTTGGGTTCTGATTAACTCAGACTAAATGTAAATAGCAGTCATTTCTGTTTTGGACAGAAACCCTGAGGTCTTCCTCTCCCATATTTACTTATTTAGAATTGTTTTTTTGACTAGGTGAAAGATGGCATTTTTGCCTCAATTTCGATAGATGTAGCCTCAGTCAAACTGAGACCTGTTGAAAATATTACCTTAAAAATGGCAAAGATCTCTCTTTGCATCCAGGGCTTTTTCCAACTATCTGAAGATCTATATCTGTCCACTGGACCCAAATGACTTTGGAGGCAGGAGACCTTAGACAGCCCTCCCTCACTTAAATCCAATTCTCTTGCATGACATGGCATCATCTCCTTGACGTCATGGTCCTCTTCGAGAATGAAGGACAATAACAAGATAATGGATCATTTAAATAAGGGGTTCTTAAATTTTTGTGTGTATATATGTCATGGATTCATGTGGTAACCCAGTGAAATCTATGGATTTTTCTCACAAGAATATATTCTAATGAACAAAACAAAACATTTAAAATTACAAATTCTATTGAAATAAGCATGATTTTTTAAATCAAAGTTCATGTATCCATTGCTCCCTTGGGGAATTGAGTAACCTAGGCTAATTCTGCTAATACCACTACTTTGAACAAAAGAAATAAATGTAAATGGAAAAGGACTTATTTCTACAAAAAAATGTTTATAACAGCTACCTTTGTGGTGATGAAGAATTAGAAATTGAAGGAATACCCATCAAATGGGGAATAGCTGAAAAAGTTGTGCTATAAGATTATAAGATAATGGAATATTATTGTGCTATAAAAAATGACTAATACAATGGTTTCAGAAAAAGAACTCATTCTCCTAATTTTCTATAAATTTAAGGACTCTCTTGCCCCCTTGTCCAACACATTCACTGAGTTTATTTTCCTTTATTTACAATATTAATTTTAGTGTTTATTTTCAAAAGTACAAATATTTACTTAATGTTATTAAAGAAATGCAAACTACTCTGAAATTTGGAGATGAATACTAGAATTTTAACTTTCTATGTTATAAGCCAGTATGAGTTTCTGTGAGACAGGCAGAAGTTCCCTGTGAACAGTTTTATAGTAAATGGTAGATAATATACCCTACATATTTATAGTATGGATTGGATTTCTGTTACATTTAAAATCAATAAAAAATTTTAGAGTTGGAAAAAAAATCTATAAACTCCTGCAAAGTGAAGTGAGTAAAATTTAAAGAACATTATGGACAAGTAACAGAAATGTGTTAAGGAGTATCAATTGTGAAAGACTTAGATATTCTGATAGGGGACAGTAATACAAAACAAGTCTAAAGAACCAATAATGAGGAGCCATGGTGGCGGAGATCAGACAGGAGTCTCTGTAACCTCCAGTAACCTTCCCTCAAACCAACAACATATGAAGCCTCTAGACTGATTTTGAAGCAAAAAAAATCCATAATATCTGGAGGACAGCACAATTCTAGAAGAAGATACTCTGGAAGAACCTCAAAAAAGGTCTGTTTTAATTGGGCAGGGGGGTCGTCTGCTGAACCCAGACTGCAGCACAGGGAGACTGGGGCAGGGAGCTGGAGCAGGGAGCTGGAACAGGAGTTGGAACAGGTGTGGGAGTGTTGTTCTTTTCACACACCTGGGAGTCTTCTTGGGGCCTCTTCGGCCAATCTGTCCTGATTGTGGGCAGGTGGTTTGGGGGGTCTGCCTTTTGTGGGGGGTAGATTGTGAACCACTGAACCCCTGATGAGCATCAGACCTAGCTGCCATTACACAACACCCTAGGGTGATCAATCAATCAGCAGGACTGATCAGCACCAAAAATAATTCAATCAGCTGAACTGCCCAGTACCTGAAATAATTCAATCAGCAGAACTGCCCCAGGGTGAACTAAAGCAGAACTGCTCAGCACCTGACATAATTCACTCAGCAGAGCTGCCCAGTTCCTGAAATAACTCAATCAGCAGAACTGCCCCAGGGCAAATTAAAGCAGCTGTCCCACCTTTGCCCTAAACAGACCTCACACCTTTAAAAAAAATGAATAAAAAACCAAAAAGAGCTCTCAACATAGACAACTTTTATGGAGAGAGGGAAGAAAAGACCTCAAATCCTGAGGCCCCTAAAGGTAAAGCAACTCCAGAAAAAGCCCCAAAGAGAGACATAAACTGGTCTCCATGTCACAAGGCTTTCTTTGAAGATTGCATAAAAAATCTTAAAAGAGAGTTAGAAGAAACATGGGGAAACGAAATGAGATCACTGCAAAATAAAATAGAAAAAATGGAAAAAGAATGCAATGAACAAAAAACATAATTGGTGAATTGCAAAAGGAACTAAAAACAGTAACTGAAGAAAATAAGACATTAAAAATTAGAATCAAACAATTGGAAATGAATGACTCATCAAGACTTCAAGAATCACTCAAACAAAAACAAAAAAATGAAAAGATAGAGTAAAACATGAAATATCTCCTGGGAAAAACAACTGACCTGGAAAATAGATCTAGGAGAGACAATCTAAGGATTATACAGCTTCCTGAAAGCCATGATGAAAAAAAGAACCTAGACACTATCTTCCAGGAAATCATAAAAGAAAACTGCCCTGATATTTTAGACCCAGAAGGCAAAATACTCCTTGAAACAATCCACCGATCAACTCCTGAAAGAAACCCAAAAATTAAGTCCCCCAGAAATATCGTGGCT
>JAJPUD010014696.1:0-25123 GCA_023553655.1 Myrmecobius fasciatus
CCATGCTGAATGGTCCTGTGCTAGTGTCTGCCATGTCATACATTCGATTCTAGAGTTTGTAAGGTACTGCAAATCTTGAATCACCCAAATCTCTGAAGAATTCAAGGAGACTCAGAGGGCATAATCTGAAGCATTCATCCATGGATGGCCTTTTCACAGGAGGGGCATAAGGACATCATCCAGGAACTGTATGATGGGAAAAGAAGGTAAGCCAGTTATATATCAATAGCATAAAATTTTTTAAAAAGACTGTAATTAATTTTTTTAATTTTTTAATATTAGAAATTTGACAAATATCAACAACCATAAACATTTCCATATACTGTTAAGAACAGAAAATGGAGATTTCATGTGACACTGGATTTCCCGATCATGTAGGTTGGGTTGGACTTTTCTGGTCAATTTCATATGGAACATAGGCCTGTTGTCTGGCTTGTATGGATTCCTTCTCTACTTTTTTTGGTCCTTTTCAATTTTTTTTTTAATGATTCACTAATGATCTTTTCTTTTCCTCCTCCCCTTTTTGGTATCCTGATAAGTACCCACCAACTCTCTGCCCCATTATTCCCTCCCCCCAAAAAGCCTTTCCTTATTACAAATAGTCATGAAAAACAGAAATCCATTTTTAAAAATTGTACCAAGTTTTTCTATTAAGTTTCATTTCCAAGATATATGAGACTGATTGAAATGTAAAAACAGAGTCATTCCCCATTGAGTAAATGGTTAAAAGATAGGAACATTAAGGTTTTTTTTTTGGGGGGGGGGTTGGCTTTTTTTGCTGAGGCAATTGGGATTAAGTGACTTGCCCAGGGTCATGCACATTAAGTTTTCAAAGAAAGAAATATGAGTTCTCAACAGCCATATGAAAAAATACTTCAAGTCCCTAACATTAGAGAAATCTAAAATAAAGCAACTCTACAGTACCATTCACATCCACTACATTGGGAAAGATGACAAAAAAGGAAGACAATTGTTGGAAGAGCTGAAGCAAAACAGACACATTAATAATATACTGTTGATAGCAGTGTTGTTTGGTCCAGCCATTCTGGAAAGTAATTTGGAACAATGCCCCAAAAGTTACTAAATTATACCCTTTGATCCGGCAATGCTACTTCTGGCCTGTATCTCAAAAAGATTCCAGAAAGAGAAAAAGGACTTATGGATACAAAAACATTTATAACAAAGAATTGGAAGCTGAGAAGGAGTCCATCAATTCTCCCTGCAAGGGATAAACAAATTATTGTCTATGAATATAATGGTATTATGCTCAACAGGATGATGGGCAACTAGGTGGTGCTGTGGATATAGTGCCAGGCCTAGTCTCAGGAGGGCCTGAGTTCAAATTCTACCTCAGACACTTCCTAGCTGTATGACCTTGGGCAAAATATTTTATTTGGTATTTCTTAAATACCAAATAAAAGCAAAAACATAAAATAACAACAGTACCAATGCAATGTTAAAAAAAAAAAAGTGGGAAGGTTCATAGCACATCATCAAGATCCAAACATGGGCAAGGATAGGCTCCTATGTGCACCATGGAATGAGTGGTCATCACTGAGGTCACAGATCTTTTTATGTAGACAAAGTAATGGACAGACTTCTGACTTGCCTTTGAGGGTTAACTTTCTCTGAAATCTTGAAGCCTAAGGCTTCAAACTTACCTGCCAAAAGCCAATAAAACTCCAGATACTTGGCCCCAGGGCCATCTTTCCCTCACCTTCAAGCCTAAAGCTTAATGCCTAAAATAGCTGCTTAAAGCCCAGCTTCTTAAACTGTGGGTAAGGGTTCAGTGTGGGGTCTCCTAATTGAATGTGGGAGTTGTGAAATTCTGATTATCAGTAAGTGATTTGTATACCAATTTTATATACATATATACCCATAAAATTTTCTTGGGTGAAAAGGGGTCACTAGTGGAAAAAATTTAAGAAGCCCTGGTTTAGGGTAAGTTAGGAAAGGCAGGATTATTTTCATTTCATAGAAGGGGAAACTGATACAAAAATGAGGTTTTGAATTTACAATGTAATTTGGCCTCCAGATCTAGATCTGGGAGGGTCTGTAGAGGCTACCTAGTCTAAATTTCACATTCTTTTTTTTTTTCAATTTAATAAGTTTTGAGTTCCAAATTCTATCCCTCCTTCCTTCCTTTCCCCCTCCCTGAGAAGGTAAGAAATCAGATACATGTGCAGTTGTCTAAAACATTTCCACATTAATCATTTTGTGTAAAAAGACTCGAAAGGAAAAATGAAAGGAAAAAAAATGAAAAATAATATCCTTTGATCTGTATTCAAATAGCATCAGTTCTTTCTGTGGAAGGGACTAGTGTGCTTTATCATTAGTTCTTTGGGCTTATTTTGGATCATGCTGAGAATAGCGAAGTCATTCATAATTCTTCATGAAACGATGTTTTTGTTACTATATACAATGTTCTCTTGGTTCTGTTCACTTCACTATGCATCTGTTCATGTCTTTCTATAACCTTCACATTCTTACAGATGAAGAAACTGAGACCCAGACAAATTAAACGACTTGTTCAAGGTCACACAGGTAAGAGACATTTCAGTGGCCCAGGAGAGTTTTACAAACCTGCTATTTTAAAGGTAAAATCTGCCTTCAACAAAAGAAATTCTGCTAATTTCTCTTTGCTTAGGCAGTTCCTGGGAACATTTCAAATAGGATTGGATTTACACAAAATTAATTTTTTAAACACTTAATCAGTTTAATGCCTTCTTTCCAGACTTGTTCCTCATCTTTTGCCAGTGTAATTGTCTCTACCCACCCAACCCAATATTGACTTCTGGCACTAAAAGTTTCCTTTTGTCTCTCTCATTAAGCCCAGGGGTGGGCTAGATGCAATTCATCTCAACCAACATTGATTCAGCATCTATTATGTGCAAGGCACTTTTCTAAGTTGTTGAATTAGTTTGTTTTGGGGTGTTGTTTTTTTTTAATATGGCATGGGCATAGGACCAGATTTGCACAAATACTTATAATAATATAACAATAATGTTATCATAATAACATGTATATTGCACTTTAAGGTTAACAAAGTACTTTACACATGTTAATGCATTTAGACCTCATAACTCTGGGAGGTAGATGCTGTTATTTTCCCCATTTTACAATTGAAGAAACTGAGGCACATAGAAATTACGTGATTTACCCAGCAGTACACAGCTAGAAAAGTCTGAAATTGATTCTAAATGATATAGAATATGATCTCCAATGTGGTTGTCTAATTTGAACTGATTACATCATTATGGAGCCTTCAGAGAGTCCTCACAGGTCAGAAATCGAACTTCTTCTCCCAATCAACCAATCAGTAAACATTTATTAAGCTCCTACTATGTACCTGGCATTTGCTCGAGTACATTGGAAATTCTTGGACGTGGTATATCAAAAGTTAACAAATACTAATTGAACTGATTTGAACCCAGCACTCACAGGATCTTGAATGGAAGCCATTGAATAGAATGGAGTGGAATGATACATTTCTTGTCTTCTCTGAACTTTAGATCTACATCTGTAAAATGCGGCTAGTAATGGAAGGAGAGTTACTTCTATTTTATCTATGATGATCATAATAATAATGATTGACTTTCATGGAGCTGGTAAGTGACAGAAGCTGGAGCTTATCTTCCAGGCAAATGTTTCTTTAATAACCCTGTTTTCTGTAAGAAAAACATTAATAATCATTGATATTTCCCGGCACTTCAAGGGTTTCTGGAATGCTTTATGATGTCATCTGTGATATGGGGTTCGACCCCAAAAGATGTGGTTTGAGGACCAAAATGATGTGGGTGATGGAGACACTGGATGGTGGAAGGCACCAAAAGTTGGGGTTCGGTCATGTGAAGAATTCACAATGGCCATTCTCTTTGGCAAAAGGCAGATTTATTTATTTAGTTAGTTAGTTTGCTTTTTGCTGAAGCAATTAGGGTTAAGTGACTTGTCCAGGGTCACACAGCTAGGGAATGTTAAGTGTCTGAGACCAGATTTGAACTCAGGTCCTCCTGACTTCAGGGCTGGTGCTCTATCCACTGTACCACCCAGCTGCCCCAAGGCAGATTTATTTAGGGAAGAGGTTCCACACAAAATGAAGGGGTACAGGAGACACTGGAAATGGTAAATATGAAATAGTTAGGAGAGCCTATGAAAGACAAGTTCCTGAAAGGGACATAGCATCCCAAAAGAGTTAGCTAGCCATGAGGAGGAGAAGTGGGGTTGGGAAGCATAGTGGAGTTAGGAGAGATACCACATGGCTTGAGGGAAGGGAAAAGGGAGGGACAGACACCATGAGACAGAGTGTTGTGATGGACTGATCCAAAGGAGGACAGCAGCCATGGCCCATGAGTAGATTTTTAAAGGGAAAAAGTATCCTCAGAGACTGGGATTTCTGACAGGGCATGGCAAAGTGGGACTGCTGGAGATCTCTCCAGAGGGTGGGTCTCAGAGATTTGAGATAGCTTGGATTTCAAACTGGATGACCTCCCCAGAGGGTGGGACTATGGAGCTAAACTGATCTCTATCAGAGCCTTCTCTCTGCTTGCCTCAGGGATCAATTCTTTGGTTTCTCTCTATCAAAAACACCATTTAGGACCTTATCACATTATACATGTTCCCAATTAGCCTAACAGCCCTGTGAAGTGTTGTTATACCCATTTCACAGATGAGATTACTGACTCTCAGAGGTTCAATGTGCCCAAGATCACACACCTCCTTAGTGTCAGAAGCTGGATATGAATGATTGTTTCCTGTCTCTACATCCAGCGCTCTATTCACCTGCTTCCCAGGGCTATTGTCCACCCCAAGATACCTTTGGCACTCACACTGTGAGTCTGGCTTGGTTGTCACACAAAGTAAGGTCGGTCTGGGGGTGTTGGCTCTCTGGGTGGCCTTCAAAGTGTGTAGAAAGCATCCGGGCTGGATGCTGGCAGTGACCCCGACAGGAAGATGGGGCAGTCCCATCCTGACAAAACCTCCTTCACCTTCAGCCCTTGGAGGCTCCATTGGGCAAGACTGCATTTCCTCCTAGTTGTTGCAGAGAGACCCAGAAGGGTGGGGCCCTCCTGGGGAGCCTTGATGGGCGGGTGTGGGGTTCCACACCCTAGAAGGGGAAAGGAAGGAGCCTCACAGAAGCACAGACTCCTCAAGCAGCAGGGGAGGACCTAAAAGGTCTTTGGGCCAACTCCTCCTACCCACCCACATACATCTCCCCAGTCCTGCCCCACCCAATTATTTATTAAAAAAAAAAAAAAAAAAAAAAAAAAACCTTTTAGTTTTTAAATTAAACTTTTAATCCAACTGCCTTGGACAAAATGTGTCACTTCTTGGGATCTCCATTTCTTCCTGTGTAAAAAATGAGACTGGTTTAAATAATGGTTGGATTTCAGGGCCTCCCCAGTTCTAGATCCCGACACCTTGTTCCTAAGGCTACAAGATGAAGGTCTGGCTTGGTATGGCCTGGGGATTTAGGAGAAGGAATAAAGCCACCGATTGAAGCTCTGAATGTCTTCACCAAAAGACTTTGAAGTTTTCCAGGGAACCTAATCCTAATCTCAATGACATGGATATTCCGAGAAGCAGAGATCTTGACCACTTGGATTATAAGCACCCAGTTATAGAAGGTTCTGGGAACCTGGCCAAGTCTCTGGGTCAGTATTTACACCTTGCTAAAACACTGAATGCCCCCCCAACTTGAGACTGGGAAAAACCGTGACTTGTCAGGGGAAAGCTTCAGGTTAGTCTCCCCTAGCTGACACACACTTTCGACATTCTGTACCCAAGATCTTCTGATGTATTCCCCTTAAAAATGTCAACAGTGTCATCAGCCAGTCACTCAGTAAGCATTAATTAGGCACCTACTGTGTGCCAAACACTGCTAAGTGCTGAGGATACAAAGAAACATAAGATACTTCCGACTCTTGAGAATCTCAGTCTTCTAATGGAGGAGACAGCATGTAAACAGCTATGTACTAACAAGACATAGAACAGAAAAATTGAGATTGTCTCAGAGGGAAAGCGTCTCCCATAGAAGGTCCGAAGGAAACCAGGAAGATAGAAGTGAGGAAGGTGACTGTTCTGGCCTTGGGGATGGCCAGTAAAAATGTCCAGAGTTGTAAGGTGGAGTGTCCTATTGGAGGGACGGCCAGGTGGCCAGTGTCACTGGGTCACAGAGTTGGAGGCAGAGGGAAGGCTTAGTTGAGTTGTAAGAAAATTGGAAAGGAAGGAAGTGGCCATGTTATGAAAGGTTTTCAAAAACAAACAGGTTTTTATATTTGCTCCTACAGGTAAGTAAGAGCCTCTGAAGTTTATTGAATGAGAGAGTGATGTGTTTTCTAGGGAAATCACTTTGGCAGCTGAATGGAGGATGTACAGGAATGGGGAAAGACTTGAGGCAGTTGTTGAGACTCCTCCCCTCTCCCCCCCCCCCCCACAGCAGCTATTGCAGCAAGTCTAGGTGTGAGGTCATTGGGATCTGTACCATGGTAGAACAGTGTCAGAGGAGAGAAGGGAGCACTTTGGAAACGTGCAGCAGTGATGGGGGGACTTAGAAACTCTGTAAAGAAGAACCAGCCCCAACTGTCCCCAAAACACTTTCTCAATTGTGGGCCATGGCAGCAAAGCAGGAAAGCCTCACTGCAGAGGCAGGAGCCCAAAGAGAATGAAATGACAGACAGAACAAGGTAGAACCATTCTCTCTGGATAGGTCTAAAACCCACAGGCATACCTATATTAAGATGTAACCAGAAAAGGTCTATTCTGCACCTGCTGAAAACCTGGGATTGATGGATCTCTCGAGCTCAAAAAAGATCCACCATGGTTAGAGATGTCCTTGGGAACGGTTGCCATGTTCTCAGTTTAGAGACCTTTACAACTACCCTACCCTTCACAGGAAGTCCCAGTTATATGAGTAACGGGAATGTTACTTTAAGGGTTTGAAAGAGTTGTTGTTTTTGAGTCTTTTTTTTTCAGTCATGTCCCACTCTCTGTGACCCCATTTGGGGTTTTCTTGGCAAAGATACTGGAATGGTTTCCCATTTCCCTTTCCAACTCATTTTACAGATAAGGAAACTGAGGCAAGCAGAGTAAAATGACTTGCCCAGGGTCGTACAGCTAGTAAGTGTCTGAGGCTGGATTTGAACTCAGAAAAAATGACAAAAATCAGAGTTGCTCCTTTTTTGAAAGTCTTAAATGGACTTCTCTATCTTAGAGATTAAATCTATCTCCCACTTTAGTTGTCATGAAGGAACTTAGGATTTTCTCAAGATTTTCTGCATCATCAAAAAGCGTCAAGTCCTTTCAAGATGAGTTTGCATCCTTGGATATGTTTGTGTTCCATGAAATAACCCCTATGTGCCAGAGAGTTCAACCTTTGCTATACTAACCACTCGAAATTCAAGTTAAACCATCTCTAAGATTCTACATTAGATTGGAAAGGATTATAAAAATAGAAAATGTCAGTTATTGGAGGGGCAGGAAGAGAGACACCTTAATAAATTCCTGGCAGATCTGTGAAGTGATCCAGTTTTTCTAGAAAATACTTTGGAACCCCACCCCTAATCATTAAACTTTGCTCATCTATTAAAACAGTCCAGGTGAAAGGTAGCCTTTTCTCTGTCTTCATCCTAACTCAGCCTCCATCTCTTCTTCCCAACATTCTCTCTGGTGACCTCCGTCCCTGGAACCATCTCTCTCCTCATCTCTGCCTACTGCTTTCCCTGACTTCCCTAGAGACTCAGCTAAAATCTCACTTTTTGCAAGGTCTTCCCCAAGCCATCTTTCTCAGTCTGCTACTCTCTTATCGAGTCCTGTCAATGCTAACTTCCCAACATCCCTCTACTATTTCTAGTTATTCTAACTTAAACTATTATATCCCATTTGCTTTGTACTTTATTATTTGTACATTGTTTTCCTCATTAATCTGTGAGCACTTTGAAAGGAGGGACTTTTTTGTGTGTTTCTTGATTTTTTGGCCTTTTTTATATGCTTGCACATAGTAGGTGCTTCATAAATGCTTGTTGATGATAGAGGTAGAAGCTCTAGCTTGCTCAAGTTTTCACACCTGGGAGAAAGGTGGTGCCATCAATAGAAGAAAAACCAAGAAAAAATGGCGAAAGAGCAGAACTCCAGAGGCTAAAAAGCTAGCCTTGGAGCCAGGAAGATGTACCTAAATTCAATGCTTCTGACACATCCTGCCTGAGTCACGCTGGGCTCAGTGGGTACACTTTTAGTGTTGGAATCACATCTGGCCTCAGACCCTTACTTACCAATTGTTTCACTGTAGGCAAGTTCCTTAGCCTTTCTTAGGCTCATGTGTAAAATGGGAATAATAATAGAACTTACTTTTCAAGTGTGTTGTGAAGACCCAATGATCAAACATGAACAGGATTTTCCGAACCTTCAATTTATACAATGTAAATGCTAGTTACTAACCTGTCCATCCCCAGCTCTCTGACTGTAGCTCTTTAGGGACAAAGGAAGTTTTCTTACCAGGAATTTCCTGCACTAATGAAATCACAGATCCAATTGAGAGAGACAGAGGCAGAAACAAAAAGTGGAAAGAGAAACAGAGAAGAGACAGAAAAAGAGGATTAGAGAGGAAGGAGAGGCAGATAAAGGGGATAGAGAAAGAGAGGGAGGAATAAGCTTGGAGGGGAGGAGTGAAGGGAATTTTGAGTAGCATAAACTGAAAGCCTCTGGGGATGCTGGCATTTAGAGTAGGATGGTCACAGAGGTTCCACTTATCAAAGACAAAAGGGACCAGAGAGAGAGAAAGGAAAACCAGGAGAGGATGGTGCTTAATTAGTGATTCTGGGTCTGGGAGCAAATACTACAATTGGATGGGGGGGGAGAATAGGAACAGCCAGAAGAGGGAAAGGATACCAGAAGGTATCTGCTAGGGAAATCCCTGCCAGAATCTGGGAGGGGGATGGATCTACAGAGGGTACAAGAAGGGAATAGGAACCCACTTCAGAAGAGAATAGGAAAGCACCTAGCAGCCCTTCAGAGATTCAAGGCCCCTGGCCCAAATGAAAGAAGGATTGTGATTGCTGATCACCATGAGTGAGATTTGAAAAATCTTGAAGAACAGGAAACATTCTATAGGACTAGAGAAGGACAAATGTCATCCCACTTTCCAAAAAGGCAAAGGGAATGGTGTCTGCAAATCCTAGGCCAGCCCACTTGGCTCCGATTCCTGGCAGATTTCTCGAAGGAATGATGAAAGATATGGTTGGGGAACCTTTCAGAAGGGGAAGCGGTGATTCCAAAGTGCCAGCGGGGCTTCGTCAAGAACAGGGTGTGCCAAACTGGCTTTATTTGCTTTTTTTGGCAAGGTAATTCAACTGCTCGGTCTGGGAATACTGTAGATAAAGTTTACCTAATTTTAACAAAACATTTGATAAAATAACTCGGGTTATTCCTGTGGAAAAAATGAAGAGATGTGGAATAGAAGACAACAATTACATAGACTTGGAACTGGTTGAAAGGCTGGACTTCAAAGAGCAGTGGTTAATGGTCCAATGTCAGCTTGGAAGGGGGTCTCTGGTGGAACGAGCCAGGAATTTCTGCTTGTCCCTGAACTGCTTCACATTTTTATTATTAATGTGGCCAAGGGTACAAAGAGGTCCAGGAATAAAATGGACTATTATTGTGATGAATATGATGAATTCAGAGAGAGTTTGGAAGACAGATGGACTGATATCAAGCGAAATGGAACTAGAGGAACGACCACACTGATGTAAAGGAACAAAGTCTGAAAGACCACAGAGGAATATCTGAGCAAATTGTGTTACATGGATTTAATATAATATTATGGTATCCTAAGAAATGATTTGAAAAAGGACAGAATTTAGAGACTCCTGAAGAGACTCGTAAAGACTGATGTAGAGTGATCAGACTCGAGAACAAATTATACAATGATTACAAAAAAAAAAATTAAAAGGATTTAAGAGCATCAATAGTACAATGAAGAATCAGGAATCATGAAGAACAATGATAAAGGGAGCTTCCTACCTCTTAACAAAGAAGTAGGTACAGGCACAAATTATATGTGAACTTGGGTTACTTTTCTCTACTTAGGGTATGCTAACCAGCTCCAGTTCCCAAGCTCTGAAGAGTCAACTGTTCAATTGTTTGTGGGAGCATTTACACTATAGAAATTGGCAAATGCTACCAATCAGGGATTAATTTATTATTTTGCTGATTGTCTGGATTTAAGCAAATGATGGAGAAAATGTTTCTAAGTTGGGTTAAACTTAAAAATGTGTCCTTTATGCATTTTTCCCCTACAGAACTGAGCAGGGAAGAGGGATGGAAAGGGAAGGAAAGGAAAAAAAGAAAGTTGGGGAAGGGGGGAAGCAGTCCCTGCTTTTAAGTACCTTTTAATCTAACAAGAGAGTAACATGAAACAAGTATGTACAAATCTAGTACTTAGCAGTGCCTAACTCATAGTAGATGTTTAATAAATGTTTATTGATAAATATAAATGGGAGATAATCTCAGAGGGATTGCATTAAGATTAAGAAAGACTGGATTTCTTGAAGAAGGTGACATTTTTCATTGAGGCTTGAAGAAAGCCAGGGAAGACAAACCATGGAGGTGAAGATGTAGAGAATTCCAGATAATCAGGAACAGCCAATGAAAATACTCTGGAGTTACATGAGTTTAATAAAATTAATATAAATTTACTTATACCACCTGAACTGTACACAGTTATTGCCTTTACCCTAAAATTGCCATTTTGAGTAAAATCAAACAGCAAGAAGACAGGTATGACTGAATCACAGAATACATAGAGGGAAGTAAGGGGTAAAAAGAATGGGAATATAGGAAGGGGACAGATTATAAAGTGCTTTAAAAATCAAACAGATTTTATAATTTGATCTTGGATGGAATAGGAAGTTCATTTAAAGAAAATAAAGAAAAACGCATTAATGAAACACTAAAAAATATTAACCCATACACTGTATCGTCTATCACAACATACTTGGCAAGTGGTCATCTAGCTTATAATAATAATAGCATTTTTTTATTTTTTTAAACTTAATAATAGCTTTTTATTTTCAAAATATATGCAAATACAGTTTTCAACACCTTTCAAAGCCTTGTGTTCCAAATTTTTCTCCCTCCCTTTCCCCAACTCCCATCCCCTAGATAGCAAGTAATCTATGTTAAACATGTACAATTTTTCTAAACATATTTCTACATTTATCATAATAGCATTTATTTAATACCTACTTGTTTTCCAATCTTCATTTTCAAGAGGACCAATGATATCAAAGTGATGTCTGACTTGTATATGAATTGGATTTAACCCATGTTCTGTACAAAGCACTCGACAAATATTATCTCATTTGATCCTCACAATAACCCTGGGAGCTTGGTGCTATTATATCTCCATTTAACAGATATAGAAACTGAGGCAAATTATAAGAGTATAATCATTCTCTTTTTCCACCTCTTCTACTTGTATCTTAAACATTTTCATTTCTTCCCAAAATAAAATTGACATAAATTTGCTCACAAAACTTTAATTGAACACATAATTAATGCCTTTTCCCTAGAATTGTCCCTTTGAGTAAAATCAGTTAAATCTTAGCTGTGTTGACTGACTCATGGAACTTGCCATAGTATGGAACTCATAATAAAGAAATCTATTTTGTTGTGGTTTTTTTTTTAATAGAATGTAATAGAAGATTATCTGCCAGGGTCACATAGTATCTTGAGGTCGAGTCTGCCTGACTTCAGCCCCAGGGTTCTATCCATTACACCATCTAGCTACCTCTCAAGCTTCTGCTTGAAGCCCACCAAGATAGAGGAGCCCCAGTATCTCTCCTGGTAGTAGCCCATTGCATTTTTTTGGATAATTCTTTTATAAGAGTCTTTCTTGACGTGGTCCCTAAATTGGCTTTTGGTGACTCCTACCCAGGGCTTCTGGTTCTAGCTCTAGAAGCCAAATAGCAGCCTTTCCAATACCAGAAGGCAGCAATCCTGTCCTCTCTGACTTTTTCTCTTCTCCAGGCTCAACATCCCTACATCCTTCAGTTAATCCTCATATGTCATGAATTCAATATGACCTAGTTTACTGATGTTCTTCTTAAACCTCAGCACCCAAAACTGAGCTTTTTTGTGGGGTTGAGGTGGAGAAACAAAGGAGCCACTGGACAGGAGAACCTCTCCACCTGTGCAAGGAGTGATGTCTATAATAAAAGCTGATTGCCCCCTGTGCCTTAACTATAGGATGAAAAAGTTCATTCATCAGAACCTCAATCAAATGATAGATTCTTATGTTCACAACTCTCTAAGTTATTGTATAAAGAGAAGTCTGTGTGAGGAAGCTGAACTTTCCCCAAATGGCTTCAGTCAAGGTAGGGTAAAAAGAATCCAGGAGTTCCTGCCTTGGATGGAGACTCAGCTGCTTTTTATCCTGGGATCCTCCAGCATTCTCCCAGTTTTGATCCTGGACCCTCTTTTCCTCTCTCTCTCTGCTCCTACATTTGCCTTGATGATCTCATCAGTCCCTATGAGCTCAATTATCTTTTCTATGGATGATTCTCAGGGCTATATGTCCAGCCTGAGTCTCTCCTGAGTGCTAAACTCTCATCTCCCCATTGGACGCTTCAGGACTTCCTGAACTCAATATGGCCAAAACAGAACTTTTCCCTCTTCAAAACTTCCTGCCAAGTATATACCATCCTGCCTCCTTCCTGCCAAGTATACTGCCATCCTGCCTCCCAGAGTCCCCTCCTTTGATGTCACCCTTGTTTCTTCATTCTCCCTGGCCCCATAAATCCAATCTGTGGCCAGGTATTATTTCACATCTTCCCATCCAGTGCCTTCTCTCTTCACCCTGTCATCAGCTTACTTCATGCCTTCTGCGCCTCTTGATTGGACTTTTGTAATAATTTTTCATTTGGTCTCCTTCCTCTACAATCCACCCTCTGCCCAGTCCCAAGTCCTAAAGCAAAGGACTGGCGAGGTGACTCCCCTGCTCAGAAAGCTCAGAAACCTTGAAGATAAAATACAAGATTTCTGTAACTTAAACCATTTATGATGTGAGTCTAGATGACCTTTCTAGGTTGACAAAACATTACTCCCTTTCACACTAATTACTCTAGGTAAACTGACTTTTTTCTTCTTCCTCCTCTGCCCTGTTCTCAGCTTCTATCTCCAAAGCCTGGAAGGCTCTCACGCCCCACCTCTCCACTCCATCTCTGCCTCTTAGAATACCCACTTTCTGCAAAGCTCAGTTCAGTGCTACAGCTCAACATCTCCAGCTGCCAACTCCCCCTTGCCCCCAAATTATCCCTTGGGATTCCTCGTTTGTCATTGTTCAATATTTTTTTCAGTCATGTCTGATTCTTCCTAACCCCATTTGGAGTTTTCTTAGTAAAGATACCAGAATGGTTTTCCATTTCCTTCTCCAGCTCATTTTACAGATGAGGAAACTGAGGCAAACAAAATTAAGTGACTTGCCAGAGTCACACAGCTAGAAAGTGCCTGAGGGCAGACTTGAATTCAGGTCTTCCTGATTCCAGGCCCAATGTTCTGTGCATTATGGTGCCACCTAGCAGCACATTATTATTACTCTTATCTGGTCTGGATGGGGTCAGTTTGTCTTATATGGGAGAAACAGTCCCTCACAGGACTTAATGGTGTGCCCTTCTCAGAGAAGGGCTGTGCTCTATGAGCAAAACTGAAGTGAATTAGCTCAGAAGAAATGTGAGATGCACAAAGTTAGAGAGACCACCCCAAATGTTCATAAGGACTATTTATGTCCAACCTGTGGCAGAGCACTCTGAGCTCCTATTGGTCTGATCAGCCACAGTCGGACACGCGGTAAGTCGATTCTAACATAGTGATGTCATTTTAGTCCATTTCAAGAACCAAAGAACAACCAGCCTCCAAAAGCAAAAAGTATATTCTGAGTTTACTGTCCCAGAACCAGTGTGACTTCATTGCTTCCTCGAGGCTCTGGGGATATCTCTGAGAGATTTGGAATATCTTTAATGATCTTATTCTAGCTCCTACCTGTTATGTTTCCCTCCACCATAAACCCCTAGCCACTAGAATCCCAGCTCCATTTAGCCAATTAACATCAATTAGCTCTTACTAAAAGATATTTACTTTGAAGATGTAGTAAGAGCAAAAGAATACACATTTTCCACTTCCTCCCAACCTCTCAAACTACAAACACCTCTAAACCAGCTCAATGTCTAGAGAGAATGGGCTCAGACTCACTATCATTTTTGTATGTATTGAGCTCATTAATTTTAAGTTCACCTGGAACTGTCTGGGGTGCATCTTCATCTTAGCTATCCTTGGTCTGGGTCTCAAAGGCCACTCCTTGCTCCTCAGGCATCAATGCTGGGCTGGCTATGAAACCCAGTGACTTGTAGTTCTGACCTTGAAAAACTCACACTATCAGGTCCTCCAGATTAATCACCTTCAGCTAGTGAAATGACTGAATTCTGAGATGGCTAAAGACCCAGGCCACTATTCAGGGGGTCACATGTTGGCCTTGGAGACAGAGGATACAAAGTCTCTTCTCTGAGAGAGAGACAGCCAGCCAACCAGCCAGAGACACAGAGACAGAGAAAGAGAAGAGAGACAGAAACAGAGAGCCAGAGAAAGAGAGACAGACAGACAGACAGACAGACAGAGAGACAGAGACAGAGAGAGAAATAGAGACACAGAGAGAGAGAGAGAGAGAGAGAGAGAGAGAAAGAGAGAGAGAGAGAGAGACAGACAGAGAGAGAGACAGAGAGAGAGACAGAGAGACAGAGAGAGACAGAGAGATGTGGCTCATTATGAAGCCAGAAGTGACCTTTAGGATCCAGATCATGAAAAGCTAAGATGAAGATATGAAAATTCAAGTCCAGTTTCATATCTGCTGCCCATTATGGGCTTAGTAGTTCAGACAAGTTGAGACTAGCTTTATAGGAATCTAAAGCATTTCTTTCTTCCTTCTTCCCTTTCTTCTTTCTTTCCTTTTTCTTCCTTCCTTCCTTTCTTTGTTCCTTCCTTTCTTCCTCCCTCTCTCCCTCCCTGCTTTCCTTCTTTCCTTCCTTCCTTCCTCCCTCCTTTCCTTTCTTCCTTTTTTCCTTCTTTCTTTTTTTGTTTGTTCCTTCCTTACTCCCTCCCTCTTTTTTTTCTTCCCTCCCTCCTTTCTTCCCTTCTCTTCTTTCTTCCTTTCCTTTTTCCTTTCTTTTTTCCTTCCTTCCTTCCAGCAAACTTGCCCAGGGTCATACAGCTAGTAAGTGACTGAAGTCCTCCTGACTCCAGGATCAGTATTTTTTCCACTTTGCCCCATAGCTGCCCCTCCCCAGAGTATTTCAATTACATAGAATCTTGACTGCCAGAACCAAGCTCTCTAGCCTTTTCAACAGGAAGAACCATATCAATGCCCCTTAGGGCACTACATCAGCATATTATTCTTCCCCTTGCCCCCCCCCAAAAAATATAAGCTCTTTGGGAATATGTGCTGTTTCACTTTTTGCCTTTGAGCCCCTGGAGCTTACATTGAGTCTGGCACATAGTAGGCACTTAATAAATGCTTGTTGATTGACTGGTTGAATGGGCAGGGGTGTGGGGGAAGAGGGACAATTACAGAAAAGATAATGTAATTCCAAGTTCTGAAAGACAGGATAATTTTAAGAAGAGACTATTCGTCTGGGATTTAGGAGACTGGGTTCCAGTCCCTCCTCCACCCAGATAATCTAGTAGCACCCCTTAGAAAAGTCATTTCCCTCTCTTTCCTGATCTCAAAAGCCCTTCTTGGTCTCTATCTGGGACCCTTGGGAGGTTAGGTGAAGGTCATCCAGGCCAAAGTCCTTTCTTTGAGGGCACCCAGCCTATGCCGGAGAGCTGGTAGGATTCTGCCGTCAGCTCCCCCGTAACCAGCTCGGGTGCCTCCCGGGGCAGGGTGGGGATCCTGGCATCCTGAAAGCTCTGCCAAAGGCAAGCAAGCTCTGGCAGGCCCTGCCTTCCCAGCATACCGCAGAGGCTCCAAGGACAGCCTGCTAATAAACGGGTCATTTGTCCTCAGAGCTAAGTTCGAGGACAGTCGTCACATCTCCACAAGGCCGGCCACCAGGGGATGGAATGTTTTGGGTCCTGCTAGCTCCTGAAGGGGCCTGCTAAGACATGAAGGGGATGTCCTGGACATCTGGGGAAGAAATAGTCACATGGGCCCTTTGAAGAATTGAAAAGGCATTATTCTTAAACCAGGACAAGGGCCAAAGGAAATCGGGCCCCAGGGGACAGTGGGTGTGGGAGGGGTAAGAAAATTGCTGCACAGAAGCCAGGTGTCCTGGATCCAGGGGGGTCTGGCCTGAGTTGTCCCTAGCTGCAGTGGATAAATACAGGGTGAGCTCCCTCCAGAGCCCAGCACCACCCTGTGACTCAGCATCCCCACACCACAGCCAGCCACGCCAGCTCAGGCCAGGGCGGGCACCTCCTGCTCTGCTGGCCCCAGCTCCCTATGAGCTCAGTCCCAGCCCTCAGTGACCTCATGGAGGGAACATCTCTCTGCTCTCCAAGCAGCCTGACTCACCTCCCGAGCCTCAGATCCTGGACAATTCTCACCTTCTTCCCTTCTCCTCCCCTGGAATATCTCCTTGTTGTTTATTTCCTAACAATCTCCTCCTCTTCTTCCAGGAAGTCTTCCCAGAGTAGCCCTACCTTATAGTGATTCTTTCCCTTATCCTAAACTTTTTCAGTATTCATTGATCCAGGACTTATGGAGCCAGTTGGCAATTTATACTTTTTATATGATGCTGGGTAAGTATTATCAAAGTCTCTCTTCCCCATCAAACCAGGGACAGTCTTTGCCTTTGTGTCCCTTACTCAGTGGAGACTCTAACCATAGATGGGACTGAGCACAAGGGACAAATCACTTTCCTAGGAGGATGAATTCTCTGATAGATTCATTGCCTAAAAAGAAAATTTCTTAGCAGTAGAGTGGGGCAAAGGGGTTCCATCTGGTCTTGTCTTAACTCAGGATTCTGGGTCCAGCTGTTGTTCTTGTCACTTGGTCACAAAGAAAGGCCATTTTCTACACAATCGTGTAGACAGCATTTATCAGAGTCTAGTAGCTTTGTGCAACTGGACCACAAGAAAGAAAATGGTTAAATTTGACATATCCTCCTGGCTCAAAGGGAAGAGAAGACCCCAGGATGCCCTCCCTAGGCACCAACACTGCCACACTGAACATAAAGTCAACGAAGTGTAATGAAGTCAGCACTGAATTTGAAGTTAATGACTTTTGGAATAAATCATTGGAATAAATGAGTTTTAATCCTGCTTCTGCCACCTGTGTGTGACCCTGGTGGAGTCATTTTGCTCTTTAAGCTTTGATAGCCTGACACGTAAAAAGAAATAGTTAATTAACTGAAATTGTCCGTAAACTTCCTTCTAGCTCTAAATCCTATGAATGAATCAATGAATCACTAAATCAATGAAAAGGCATTTATTAAGTACTTACTGTATGCTAAGAAAGCTACAGTGGAAGATTGTGGGCCTTTCAAGGATGAGGTTCATGATCAGCTTCTTGACACCTTCCCTCTCCCATGAACAATGAACAATCTCAACTGATTGAGAAAGTAATCACTGACAAGCTATGTCTATGGATTTAGTAACTCTTTTCAATGGATTTGTGTTATATTAGCCAAGATAGGATCCACATATACTTGAAGTGTGATCATATCTCTCTCTGTGAGATGTATTACTTATTCCACCTACAAAAAAGTGTTTACTTGTTAGATGGACCTTGGCTAAGCCAGCCTTGGCCACTTACTACCTGTTGTGACCATGAGCAAATGACTTAGCTGCTCTTAGACCCAGTCTTTCTTATCTACAACTAACAGGGTTGGACTCAGTTATTTTTATAGCCCACCTCTAAATTCAGGATCCTGTTATAAAAGTGGTGGTCAATTCATCAGTTATCTCACTCTTATTTATGAATCTATCAAAGACATTAATCTAATGTAGATCCTATCATGTCTTTGGGTCTTCTATAAAATATCAAGCCAGTTCAGAATCCAGCATTTCAGTACCTGGGATTTTAAAGAGAGCCAAGCCCTGGAGAATCATTTAGGAAAGGATAAAAGTGTTTTAATTTCTTCCTGCCCCTTGACAAGAGGAGAACCTTGGGAGCTTGAGTAGCTCAAAGAGTTCAGGCTTCTTAATAATTTGTTAACTATCCCTGGGACAGCAGAAGCTGGTGGTATCTTCATTGGAAGCAAAGGAGAAACAAAACACACTAAAGAAAGACAGCTTTCTGTTTGTCAGGCTCCCCGAGGAGCCTGGGGTAGAGTGGGGGGTGGGGGAAGCTCCACCACACCAATGGGAAACTTCATGAAGGCCTCACAAAGGGGAGAAAAAGATTTACAAGAGCTGCAAGTTACCCAGTTTTTGTTAAATGCTCTAAATTTTAACCCACTTTCCCTTGGACTCTGGATGTACTTAAGCTTTGTAGCATCTGTTTTTATGATTCAGGCTTAGTAAATACCTATTTCTAAAAGCAAATGGACTCATTCTGACTAGTTGATATAAACTGATAATCATTGGATGGAACACACCAATGGGGGCTTAATAATAGAAAAGGTTCTGGGCTGTCTTTAATACTACTCTAATACCTTTAATACTAAGCCTGGAGTCCCCTAGAACCCTAAAGGGAGATGTAGTTCGCCATTCTTTGGGGGCCAGCCTGATAATTTAGTTCCTGCTTTCATCTTTCCTCCTCTTCTCTTCCCTTCCGTTCCATCCATGGCTGGCAACTTTAGAACCACTGGTTCAGGACAAAGAACACTGAGCCTGGTTTTACTTCTTTGAAGCTATAAAGCCTTGGGCAAGTGACACTCTCTGAGTCTCAATTTTGTCAACTAGAAGATAGAATAATAAAGTTTTCTTTCCAAATTTCTCTGCAGTAAAATGCATAGGATAAGCATTGAATATATTGCAGAAAGGGTGGGACTATCTTTGCATGTGTTTTGAAAATTAAAAAAAACTATTATTTTTTTGAAAAAGAATATATTGCAGAACCAGTTAATTGAAGCTGGAAGTTGAAAAATGCTTGAGTTTAAATCAAGATTTAAAGACTTACTAGCTGTGTGATCCTGGACAGATCACGTGCCATCTCACCTGTAAAATAGAGGCATAGTCACAAGAATCAAAGGAGAAAATGTGTACAAGGGGTCTTGCAAACCTTAAATACTATAGATTTTTATTAGTTATAATATTAGTTAATCTTTATATACAAGGGGATTTTTTGACATTGTGATTTCATCAATATAGGGAGTTCCTGGTGAGGGTATGGGTAAGTGAATTTATAGTCTATGAGCATTGTGAGAAATCCTGAGAGATTAAGGGGCTTACCCAGTGTCACAACAGCCAGGATTAGTCAGAAGCAGACCTTGGACCCAAGTTTTCATAACTTCAAAGCTGCTTTTCTATTCACTAGACTACACTGCTTCTCTTAAAAGGGCAACAGAATCATAGATTTACAGCTGGAAGGAGCTAAAGAGTCTACCTAGTTTAGGGACTAGGTTCTGAAATATATTCCATATTTATCCTATACATTTGACTGCAGAGAAGTCTGGAAGGAAAACTTTATTATTCTATCTTCCAGTTGACAAAGTTGAGACTCAGGGGGTATGACTTGCCCAAAGCTATATAGCTTCATAGAGCTAGAACCAAGAACCTAACTTAGTGCTCTTTGTCCTGAAACAGTGGTTCTAAAATTCCCAGCCGTGGATGGAAGGGGAGGGAAGAGAAGAGGAAGGAAGATGAGGAGGAACTAAACTGTCAGCCCCCATTTTATAAATGAGGAAATTGAGACCAAAGGAGTTTAAGTGCCCCTTCCCAGATCAAACAGAAAGGGAGTAGCAGGATTGGAGATTTGAATCCAGGTTTTTGGATCTTTTTGTTCAAATTCAAGGCAAACTGATTAATATCACAGCATTATAGATCGATGCTCCAGCCAATAATGCTAAAGAAGCCAAAGTTGGTCATCTACATAAAGATTTACAATATCTTGTAGAAACAATACCAAAAAAAAAAGATGTCATACTCATCATAGGAGATTAGGATGCTAAAATAGGGGAAAAAAATATATGGAATTAACAGGCAAGTTTGGCCTTGGAGTACAAATGAGCAGGGCAGAGATTGATAAGAATTCTGTTGAGATAATTTGTTGGTCATTGCAAAGGCTCTTTTTCAACAACCTGAAAGGCAACTCTACACATGGATATCACCAGATGGTCAATATCAAAATGAGATTGATTCTATGCTTTTCAGCCAAAGATGAAGAAACTCTATATAATCAATTGAAAAAAGATCTGGAGATATCTGTGGATCAGATCATTGGCTTCTTGTCACAGAATTCTGACTTAAATGGAAGAATGTAAGGGAAACTATCATATGGTATAGATATTACCTAAAGAACATCCCTTATGAATATGGAAGTGAAGAATAGATTTAAGAGATTAAGGCTAATAGATAAGGTGTCTGAAGAACTATGAACAGAGGTTCACAATATTGTGGGGAAGGCAGCAACAACAAAAAATCCCCAAGAAAATCAGAGTAAGCAAGCAAAATGGTTGTCTAATGGGGCTTTAATATAGCTGATCAAAGAAGGAAAGCAAAAGAAATAGGAGAAAGGGAAAGATACCCAGTGGAAGGCAGAATTCTAGAGAAGAGCAAGAAGCATAAGAAAGTTTCTTTAAAAAGCAATGCAGGGAAGGGCAGCTAGGTGGCGCAGTGGATAGAGCACCAGCCCTGAAGTCAGGAAGACCTGAGTTCAGATCTGGTCTCAGACACATGACATTCCCTAGCTGTGTGACCCTGGGCAAGTCACTTGACCTCAATTGCCTCAGCAAAAAGCAAAAAAACAAAAACAAAAAAGCAATGCAAAGATATATTTCTACCATGTTTAACATATATTGGACTACTTGCTATCTAGGGGAGGGCATGAGGAAAGGGGGGGAATTGTAACACAGGGTTTTACAAGGGCTAATATTGAAGAATTGTCCATGCATATGTTTTGAAAAATAAAAAGGTTTAATTTTTAAAAAAGCAATGCAAAGAAATAGAAGGAAACAATAGAATGGGAAAGACAGATATCTTCAAGAAAATTAGAGATATCAAGGGAACATTCAAAGCAAATATGAGTATGAGAAAAAGCAAAAATGGTGGGGGGGCTTACTCAAGAGCAAAAGAGATTAAGAAGAGGTGGCAAGAATATATAGAACTGTACAAGAAAGATGGTAATATCTTATAACCATGATGGTGTGGTTACTGATCTAGAGCCAGACACTCTGGAGATTGAAATCAAGTAGGTCTTAAGAAGCCTTGCTAAGAATACTACTCCTAGGCATGAATCCCAAAAGAGATTTTTTAAAAAGCAAAAGAACCTAATTGTATAAAAATATTTGTAGCAGCTCTTTTCTGAGGGCAAAGAATTGGACATTAAGGGGATGCCCATTAATTGCAGTAGGTGATTATGAAGGAATATTGTTCTATAAGAAATGATTAGCAGGATGCTCTCAGAAAAACCTGGAAAGTCCTCTGAGCTCAAGAAAAGTGAAATGTACTGTGTACATAGTAATGATGTGGGATGTTCAGCTGTGAATGATTTTGCTATTCTCAGCAATGCAATGATCTAAGACTACTCTGAGAGACATCATGAAAAAATGCTATCCATATCCAGAAAAAGAATTGATTGTGTCTGAATACAGAGGGAAGCATGTTTTTTTTTTTACTTTTTTTGAGAATTTTTTTGCATGTGGGGGGGAGATCTATATTTTCTTTTGCAACATGACTTTTTATGGAAATGCTTTTAAGAACTTCCCATGGGCCTGCTCAATGGAGGGTGGGGTGGGGAGGAAGGGGGAGAATCTGGAACTCAAAATTTAAAAAAAACGTAAAAATTGTTTTGCATGTAACTGGGGAAAATAAAAATATTAAAACAAGAAGTCTTGTGAAGTAGAGGTACCAGTAGACTAGTTGAGGTGACAGAATTACTGCTGTGCTATTTAAAATCCTAAAAGATAATGATGTCAAAGTGTGGCACTCAATATGCCATCAAATTTGGGAAACAACAGTAGGATTGGAAAAGATTGCTTTATGTCCTAGTCCTAAAGAAGGACAATGTCAATTACCAGACAACTGTGTTCATTTCACACAGCAACAAGGTTATACTTAAAATTCTGCAGGGGAAAACAATAGATGAACCGAAAATTCCCAGAAGAGCAGGATGGTTTTTGAAGAGGCAGAGGAACTAGAGACCAAATTGGCAACATTTACCAGGTTATGGAGAAAGCAAAAAAAAGTTCCAGGAAAAAAAAAACATGTATTTTTGCTTCACTGACTATACTAAAACCTTTTTTTGCTGTGGATCATAGCAAAATGTGTCAAATCCTCAAAGAGTTGGGAGGACCAGATCATCTTACTTGCCTTCTGTGCAACCTGTATGTGGGGAAGAAAGCAATAGTTAGAATGGAACATGGAACAACTGATTGGTTTAAGATTGGAAAGGGAGCATGACAGGGCTGTATTTTGTCACCTTATCTAATATATATGCAGATATATTGGACTACTTGCCATCTAGGGGAGGGTGTGGGGGAAGGGAGGTGAAATTAGACCACAAAGTTTTGCAAGGGCTAATGTTGAAGAATTGTCCATGCATATGTTTTGAAAAATAAAAAGTTTTAATAAAAAATAAATATGCAAAGTGCATCATGAAAATGCCAGGCAAAAAGCCAGCAGTAGAGTACCCAGAAGAAATATCAACAATCTCAAATATACAGATATTACCATTATGATGACATAAAGTGAAGAAGAATTAAGAATCTCTTGATGAAAGAAAAAGATGTAAAAGCTGGCTTGAAGCTAAACATCCGAACAATTGAGATTTTGACCACTGGTCCCATCACTTCCTGGAAAATCGAAGGAAAAGAAATGGAAGCAATATCACAATTTATATTCTAGCATTCAAAGATCATTGCCAATGGCACTTTGCAGTTATGAAATTAAAAGACACGCCTCTTGGAGGGAAAGTTCTGACAAATCTGGATAGCACACTAAAAAGCAGATATCACCTTGCTGACAAAGGTCCTTATGGTCAAAGCTATGGTTTTCCCAAAGTATAGCTGTGAGAGTTGGGCTGTAAGGAAAGCTGAGCATTGCAGAATGAACACTTTCAAACAGAAGAAGACTTAAGAATCAGACTGTTCACTGAAAGAGCAAATACTGAAGCTGAAGTTAAATACTTTGGCCATTGGAAAAGACTGATGTTAGGAAAGACTGAAGGCAAATGGCAGAGAATGAAATAGATAGATAGTGTTAAGGAATCGATGGACATGAACTTGGACAGACTTCAAGAGATAGTGCAGGATAGAAGAAGGGCCTAGAGTGCTATAGTCCATGGAGTCACAAAGAGTTGGACCTGACTAAACAATTTAATAATTATAACTTTGGATCTTTTAACTCTATAGTCAGAGAAAGAAGAATACTGAATATAGAGTTAAAAGATCCAAAGTTGTTATTAAATTGTTTAGTCAAACTTATTTTGTTTACATACAGTTATTAGCCACCTACTTTATGTCAGATGCTGGCTCATGACCTGGGATACAATGGTAAGTTTGATATTTGGTGGAACTTCCAGGTAGGAATGGACAGGTAAGAAATGTAAAATAGGGGCAGCTAGATGGTGCAGTAGATAGAGCACCAGTCCTGAAGTCAGGATGACCTGAGTTCAAATCTGACCTCAGACACTTAACACTTCTTAGCTGTGTGATCCTGGGCAAGTCATTTAACCACAGTTGAAGAAAAATTGCCTCAGCAAAAAAGAAAAAAGAAAAAAAAAAAGAAATGTAGAGTGTAGCACTCAAAAAGAGAGATCAGGTTCAAGATTATATATATATATATATATATATATATATATTTATATAGGAGCCTTGTGCATAGAAATAATAATAATAAAGTTAACATTTATATAACTGTACTATGTGCCAAGCACTGTGCTGAGCACTTTACAATTATTATCTTACTTGATCCTCATAAAAAGCCTGGGAGAGAGGTGTTATTATTAGCCCCATTTTACAAAGAAGAAAATTTAACTGGGGATTAAGTGACTTGCCTGGAATTACACAGCTAGTAAGGATCTGACTCTAGACTCAACACAATCTATTTTACCACCTTTTTGTTGTTTAGTCATGTCTAATTCTTATAAACACATTTGGGGTTTTCTTAGCAAAAAAAACTAGAGTGGCTGTTCATTTCCTTCTCCCACTCATTTTACAGATGAGGAATCTAAGGCAAACAGGATTAAGGGATTTGCCTAGAATCGTCCAGCTAGTGTCTGAGATTGCATTTGAACTCAGATCTTCCTGAATTTAGAACCTATATTCTGGATATTATGGCCCACTAGCTTCCTTTAGCTATAGAACTATAGGGTTTAATAACATTACCCATGAAGGGAATGGAAAGAGGCTAAAACTCAAGTCTCTTGGGGCTCATCCTACTCCATCCACCTGCTCAAAAGTACTGTACATGTCCCAGGATGGAGCAAGCTCATCCACCTAGGTATAAATACTGGTTGATTAAAGGCACAGCAGAGCCTGCAAGCCTGGTGGCCAAAAGGAGAAGAAATCCACTGAGGCTACTTTTTGTGGCAGCAAAAGTTATGTAAACAAAACAACGCTCAAGAATTGGGAGGTGACCATGGCATAGAAGTATCATGGCTGCAATGGTGAGCAATTATGTAAGCTGATATACTATAAAAATTTTTATTAAAGCTTTTTCTTTACAAAACATATGCATGGGTAATTTTTCAACACTGACCCTTGCAAAACTTTCTGTTCCAAATTTTTCCCTCTTTACCCCTCCTACCTCCCCTAGATGGTAAGTAGTCATGTTAAATATGTTAAAATAGGGGGAACTAGATGGTGCAGTAAATAGAGTGACAGCCCTGAAGTCAGGAAGACCTGAGTCCAAATCTCACCTCAGACACTTAACACTTCCTAGCTGTGTGACTTGCCTCAGCAAAAAAAGAAAGAAAAGAAAGAAAGAAGAAGAAGAAAGAAAGAAAGAAAGAAAGAAAGAAAGAAAGAAAGAAAGAAAG